>WEKX01022404.1:405194-437918 GCA_013390025.1 Pitta sordida
TTGGCCCGCAGGAAGAGGGCAACACGCCCGTCCGCCGAGCACACCTCCAGGTACCTGCAGGGACACGGCCCCGCTGGGTCCCAGCCAGCCCTTGGCTCCCTGGGGCACTGCGGTGGCATCACCAAGCCCCGGCACCGCGCGCTGACCTGTGCTCCGGGTCGGTGGGGAGGCACTTGCGGGACACGTAGCACATCTTCAGGGGCACAGTCCGGCCCTCCCGGAGCTCCCGAGCGGGCAGGACGGGGGAGGATCGTTTCTGCAGGCCGGCAGGAGAGGGGTCCCAGCTGACTGTCGCCCCCGCGGAAGAGTTCTTGAAGTAGGGTGAGATCTCCTTCATGTATTTCACTGGAAGAGAGGCAGCACCCAGCTGAGGGCTTGCCACAGGTCAGGGCAGCCTCATCCTGACCCGCTGAAACCCCTTCACTCTCCCTTCACTGGAGCTGGTGACCCCTCCATTGCCACCCCAGAGCTGGCACCCATGGGTGCTGTGTGTCCTGCACCCCTGTGGGTACCGGGCTGGATGGCACTGGTGGATGAGGTCTCACTACGGGGTGACACAGAAACCTAGAATGGTTTGGGTTGGAAAGGACCTTAAAGATCACCTCATTGCACACCCCTGTCACAGGCAGGGACATTTTCCCCTCGACCAAGCCCTGTCCAACCTGCCCTTGGACACTTCCTGGGATGGGGCAGCCACAGCTTCTCTGGGCAACCTGTGCCAGGGCCTCCCCACCCTCACAGGATCCTCCCAGTACTTTTGCCCCACTGTCCCAGCAGGGAAGCCCTCTGCAAGAGGGATAAAAAAGGCCCTTTCCCCCACTTTTTTCATTCCTTTAACCCGGATCAGTTCACAGATCCAAGGCTGATCAAGTCCCTGGGGCAGCACACACAGGCAGGGGTGGGGAATGGGAAAGAGTCCCAGGCCAAAATTACACAGTCCAAACTGTGCTGGTACAGCCGGTCCCGCTGCCAACTGAACAACAGCTCTCAAATACCCTGGCTTGGCCCCAGGAAAAGCCACGGAGTGTATGCTCAGATCTCACATAGCCCTGCCCCCTAAGCCTCAAACCAAGGGCAAGAAACCAACTTTCAGTCCCCAGCGAGCCTGGCTCCAGAGCCAGAGCCCTCAGAGCCGCGCTGGGATGGCAGCCGGTTCCTGAGGCTTAAGGGAGGGGGGAGATGAAAGGCACCAGAAATTAAAGGGGCCCCACAGCTACATCCTGAAACTGAGTTCAGCAACTGCTGGCCAAAAAACCTCCGCTGAGCAGGGGGTATGCCAGTCCTGGTCCTGCCCTGGGGCAGAGTGGAACCAGCCAGTGGCTCCAGGGAAGGGCCTCACTTTGGAGGCCCATGGGGAAAACACCGCGGGGGAAAAAATGAGCCTGTTGCCACATCCCCACTGTCCCCACTGGTTCTACTCCAGGGCCATGTCAGCAGTGTGGGTGGCAGGAGTGGGGACACAAGCTTGGCTTTGCAGCCAACACTTGTGGTGGCTGGATGGGACCGGTTCCATTGCTGCAGCCAAGCCTTGGCAGCCTGAGGTGCCAGAAAGGAGCCCTTTTCCCACCAGGAGAGAGCCCTCCACCCCCACACCTCACCTGCCCACCACCACCCATCTCCCCAGGGAAGTGGACACAGCATCAAGCCTGACAGTTCAAGAAGCACTTAGACAACACCCTCAGGCACACGGTGGGACTGATGGGGTGTCCTGTGCAGGGCCAGGAGCTGAGACTCAATGATCCCTGTGGGTCCTTTCCAACTCAGAACAGTGACACTGTGATTCTCCGATCCTCCCCTTCATTCCTATTGCAGCGAGCTCCCTAAAACCTCCCAGTCCCGACACGCTGCAGGAGCTGTGGGGAGGCAGAGCCCCACGGGTGCCCTGCAGGACACAGCTATAAAAGGCCACTGTGCTGTGACACGTGCGTCAGGTGACCCCGCGGTGGCCCCGGGGCCAAGGCGGCGGCGTGGGGCCACCAGCCTCGTGCCCTGAGCCTCCCGTTATAAATAGTCACAGCATTCCCACAGGCATCTGAGCCACCAGGGATTTTACTCGAGTCATTAATCTTGGCAGCAGGGACCTGCCATTATGCCGGTTCCTGGGAACTAATTGGAGTTCAGAAAGATATAATTCAGCTGCTGAAACCAGAGCGGTGTCCCCGCGCCAGCCCCTGGCTCTCTGGGCACGCAGGGGACATCACCGGCATTAGCTGGGAGATGGTGGGGTCATGTCCCAAGGGAGCTGTGGAGCAGAGGAGCAGTGCCCAGCCCAGGATGGGGCACAGAGAATTAGGGAATGGCCACTCTGTGTGTCTCTGGTGTGTGGCTTTAAGGAGGGTTTAAGGCTGGTTGAGAAGCATCAATGGGCTCCCACAGCATGGGGCGTCCTGAGCCAACACAGGGAGCTGGGATTGTGCTGGAAGCTGTGGTGGTCTCTGGAGACACAATCCCATGGGAGATGCTGCCTCCTCCAGTGACCCCAGCACAGGCCTTACACTTCTGTCAGTCCCTTCTCTGCAGCTGGTATTGAATGGATTCATTAATTACCTCCATCTCATTAAACGACTCAGACCATATTATGCATCACCCTCACTACTGGTAACTGTAATTCCTTAATCATGTTTTTGTTCTAATGGATGCTTTGCAGTGCTGGAGCTCCTGCCTGCTCCTTGCTAGCCTGCACTCTCCAAAAACCACCCAGCAGGAACATTGCCTCACTGCTGTTGACTTAAAGCCACCTTGAGCAGGCACAGAGCCCTTAGTGCTTGCTGGGCCAATCCACACGGTCCCCAAAGCCATGTGGGCTCTCTGCCTCCCAGGGGACAGCACTGATCCTCTCCAGGATGGAGGAGAGGGGACAAATAAAGCCTTTAAGTGCTCAAGGCTCTGTACTGAGAAACACTTTATTTTAGGTTTTTGAGGAACAGCAAAAGTCTCTGGGCTCGTGGCCACTCGTGCCAGGACAGTGCCTCTGCAGGGGGTGGTGGCACTGGGACACTGCCAGAGAATTACATGTGCCCTGAACCCTGGAGCAAGTTGCATCAGGGACATGGTTAAGCAAAGGTCCCACTGTCTATCCTGCTCTTCTCTCTGGGTGGCAGCTGGGTTTCTTCTCCTCAGCATGCCAGAAAGGGTCAGAATCATCAAAATTCCTCGGTTTTAGTTTTTGGGTACAAATTCTCCTTTTCCTCCTAAGGAGGGAGGAGAATTACAAGCCAAGCGCTCCTGAACCCTCAATCCTGAGTCTGCACAACGTGCCCCACACACGTCCCATGGCTCAGCAGGACCAAAGCCAAGCTCCTGACCCCAGAGAGCTTTGCTGAGGAGCCACAAAGCTTCCTCCAGGCAGGAAAACAGCCACACGCACAGAGGGTTCAGGAGCACTCTCTGCTTCAGGGCTAATGATGCAAAATTAGCATGTTAAAATGGGGGACTCAGCAAACACCCCCCAAGGAGACACCCTGAAACAACCTGTAAACTTTGAGCTGATGCTCTGATGTGCTTCCAAAAAGCTTAACAGTTCCTTCAGCATCCCACCCAGAGACCATCCCCTGCCCCTGGCTCCAAGCATGAACAAGGCAGCAGCTCCTGCTCCCAGCTGCCTAAGCTACACCAGGGAGGAAGATGCCAAGGGATGCTGTAGGGTGAGGTGCCACTGCTGTCCCTCCTGTCCCAGGACCCTGTCCCAGCATTCAGTGCCACATCCCATGCTCCACCTCCTTGCTAAATATTCCCCTGTGCTGCAAGATCAGCAGGGAGCCTGGGAGATCATGGAACAACCCTCTGTGTTTCCACAGGAGAAACAACCCCAGAAAACTCCTCAGGGAAAGCAAGGATTCAAAGCAGTGAGGTGTGGAGGAGGCAGGAGGATGTGTACCCTCATCCTGTCTCAGGACAGGTCCAAAGCCTCCATTTCTGCCAGGGTTCCTTCCCATGGTTATGGCAATCAGCCTGCTGGAGCTGGGCATGCCCAGACCCACTCTCTCCTGACAGCCTTTTGTTTTTCTGGATTTCAAGCTTCCAAGCTATTACTTGGCCTAGCAAGTCCTGGAGAGCTGAGACAGCCCCAGGAGCATCCCTGTGGCCAACAAGCCCTGGGCTGACAGGGATGTGAGATGCTCAAGGCTGCCCCAGCTCCTCCTCCCCACTGACCCAGTTCTCCCTCTGAGATAATAAAGCACAGAGGCCTCACTGGGAAAACCAATCCTGTCACCAAAGCCCTTCCCAGGGCAGCTGGAAGGACGTTTATCAGCCTTTCCCCTGCCATGGAAAATCTCTGGATTCCAAGCAATGAAAATAAGAACTAACAAACAAGGGAAAAATAAGGCAAGGGAGAGCAACTCTCCCTGAAATAACAATGTAATATAAATACAGTCAAACTCCTCCTGCAAATATCAAGAGAATAACTTGGCACATCCAAAAAAAAATCTTGGCAGGACACACTGAAAGGTATCTGCGTGTCCTCACGCCTGGGCAGCAGTGACAACCCAGGAGCCAGAAGCCAAGCTGAGCAGCCCAGGGTGAGGTCTGGCACATGGAGCCACTGCTGATACTCAGATTAAAACCCAACACCTCCCAGCTCTGCTGCTTTGGAGAGGCTCACCCCAGCTCCCTGCCCTGTGAGGAGGTGCCAGCTCTCCTGGGTTTTTTACCTGCTACTTGCAAACAACCCAAAAAAACTCCTCCAATCCCAGGAATGCCTGCAGTCAGCAGGAGCAAGATAGCAAACAGACACTGGCAGTGCCAAACTACTCTGGTTTGGTACTTACAGAACCATAAGGGAAACTGGAGTAACACCTGGCAGTGTGCGGGGACCAGAAAGTGCCTAAGTGATGTTGTTTTTCTCCAAGTTCTAAAGCAAGTCCAAGCAGGAGAAGAGAGCACGGAATCTCCTATTTAACACCTTTCGTGCACCTTGAGGCCACCCCCTGCCCTCCATCCTTGCCACCTCTCCCTGGGACAGGATGCTTGGCAAAGCAGCCTCTGGAGAGCCACTGGGATGGCGGGAACAAGGCAGGGGACATCCCATCCTGAGGCAGGGCCACCAAGTGCACAGGGCAGTGACAGCCTGACAGGGCCCTCGGAGCAGGGCCAGCCCAGCCACAGGAAGAGCTGCACTGTGCCAGGGATGGGATGGAGATGCACCACGTGGTTATAGGTGACATCAGTGAGCAGATGAGCGGCAGAGACACATTCCCTGCTCTGGCTGTTGCCTGGAGTATCCCAAGCAACCCCACACTGCGGGACCCCAACAGCATCAGCTGCAACCTCATCCCAGAGCCTCCAGAGTGCTGTGGAGGGAGCCAGACCAGCCCCACACTCCTCCAAGGCTACCTGCTGAGACTTGTAATTAATTAAGAAGCCCACTTGGTCATACCTGAGCTACAGCAAAGGCCCTGCCTGCAGCTGCCTCGTGGGACAGTGACCTGGCACTGCCTGGCTCCCAGGGGATGGAGGAGGAGAAGGAGGGGGACCAGGGAGAGAAATTGCTCTCTGCAGAAAGGGCAGCTCATACCCACCTCTGACAGGACCTCTCACAGAAAGGAAACCCGACCAAAGCAAAGCACAAACAGAAAATAACAGAGAAAGGGTGGTTCAGAAACAGCAGCTACAGGGAGGAATCTCGCAGCCTCACAAAGAAAGAAGCTCTTGTATTTCTCTTCGGTCAGAAAAAAACAACAAAACCATCCCACCACCAACCCTATCTGCTCCCAGCAGCTGTGCAGAGCAGCACATTCCTTGGGCTGAACCGTGGTCCTGCAGCTCCCAGGAGAGGAGGAACCCACAGCAGAAAGGGCTGAGAGAAGCTAAAATGGAAATCTGGAGCTGAAACAATCTGAGGAAGGCACAGAAGCAGGAGGCACAGCGGTTGCTGGCAGCAGAGTAAGCAGAACTCTGTCCAGGGACAGCCCAGAGAGCTGCCCCAGAGCCAAACCTCCCTTTGGGATTTGCACTGGGAAGGGTCTTTGGTGCCAAGACCCTCCTCCTGGTTAATCAGGGCGACCTCAGAGGCTGTTTGGAAGTGAGGGGAGAGGAAGGATCCTGTCCTGAGGGACAAATCTGAGGAGCCCGTCCCAACCTGGCTGAGCTGGCAGAGGGTGGGCAAACATGAACAGATGTGATGTGAAAGACAACAGGAAAAATAAATGGGGCCTCTCCCTCACACACACAACCCACCAGCCCTCATCCACTCCTCAAGTGGGGCTCATGGGGTTCCTGAAGGGCTGGGAGAAACTGGGACTGGCCACCCAGTACCAAGAGCAGCCCATTCCCAGAAGATCAGCTCCAATCTCCCCCAGGATGGTGAAAGCTGCATCCCTGGGGTGTTTGTAGCCACATCTGCCAGATCTGGGGGGTTGTAGTTGGGGTTCAGCTGTCAGGGATCCCCTGGGTGGGCAGCTCCTACAGCTGCACCCCTGGGCTGGTCCTGCCTTACCCTCCACACGCTCCTCCTGCCCAAAACCCACCCAGCAAACCCAAAACTGCTGAGCAGGAGCAGGGGGCCAGCACACTCTCTCCCTGCTACTGAAATTCTATCCAGAGATGTAGGTTTAAATTAAAAACATGGGAAAAGCAGAAAATGTTTTCCATTGCTGCAGAAACTCCAGACCCTGGGGTGATGCTGTGGAGCCCAAAACCCCAGAAACTTGTCCCACACCTCCCACCACTGCCTGCCCACAATCTCACAGAGGGGCATAGAGTTGCTGGACATCAAGCAGTGACACAAAACTCTCCCTCTCTGGAGGGAGATGGGGAGATTCCGGCAGTTACCTCCAGCTCTTCGGATGAGCAGATAAATTAGTCTGCCTATGTTGTTTTCCATTTGAAAGAGTATGCAAATGCATATGCAGATGATACAATCCATCCGAGTACCATCCCAGTAGAGAAGGACTCTTGTCACCCCTGGCAACCTTGTCTCTTACCTTCCAAGACCACCTCCTTGCCCGTCTTCTTCAAGGCCTGCACGGCCTCATCGTGCGTGGCCTCTGACAGGTCGGTGCCATTGACGGTGAGGATGGCATCCCCCACGTACAGCGCCTCGGTCTGATCCGCTGCCAGCCCCTTAAAGATCTTGGAGATCAAGATGGGCATTTTATTCTCTCGGCCACCTTGAAACAGGAGAGACAGGAAGCGGGTTGTGGCTGTTGGAGCACATGGAGGAGCGGCGGGGAAGGGGATGCTCTGGTACCAGATGGCCCTGGTGAGCCCTTTCCCTGGCACTCAGCACCCCGTGCTGGGCCAGGCCCCTGCCCACTCCCACCTGGACCAACCACAGCAGCCAAAGTACCACCACGAGGCTTTATGTGGTGATGAAGTGATTGCTACAAAACCACCAGGAATGGTCACAGATTAGTCACAGAGCGAACACTTAAACCTGGCCATCTCCCCATCAATTCTGGCAGGGAAGCATGTCTTTTTTTGCATTACTAATCATGAGTGCTGAGAGACTATGCTTCCTCCGAGGACTTCATGATCTCAACAGATAAGACAGCTGAATGTTTTTGGAGAGGCCAAAGAGCCAGGGAGAGGTGAACCAACCTGACCGTGTGTTCCTTTCCACACAGTAGCCCTATTTTACCTGCTCTCCTGACTAAAAGAATGCTATTCAAACTCCCAGCGGCTCCAGGAGATCAGCTTGCACATTAACTTTTGAACCTGCAAGGAGATCGGAGCTGCCTCCGTGCCGGGGAGCAGGGATGCAGCAGCTCCTGCCTGAAGCAGCCGGGAATCAGCAGCCCCTGACGTGTCCTGCGCCCCAGGACAGCCTGTCCCGAGGAGCCTCCAAGAGATGATCTTCATCCCGGAGGGAGAGATTGAGCTCAGCATGTTGTCACTGCCCGCCCCGGGCTGCTCCCAGCCAGTGCCACAGGCATTTCCTCGCTCAGCCGCTTGCCAAGCCCTGCGAGGGCTCCGGTTATCAGCTGTCAGAGGCCCCGGCGGGGGCTGCTCCTCGCCCAGCTGCCAGCACCGACAGTCCTGCCGGGCCCGGAGCCTCCGCCAGCTCGGCTCTCCCTGCCAGCCCAGCAGCCACGGCACCCCGACCCACACCCCGTGGCACGCCACCTCACCCGCACCCCGGCTGGTGGGGAAGCATCCCTGGGTGAAACACGCAGAGACGGGGATGTGCCAGCAGCCCGGAGAGGAGGAATGATGTCCTGTCCTACCAGGGCTGCCCCAGCACTCGCAACAGCTATTGCCCAGTTTTGACGGCAACTAACACTTATTTTCCACATGCGTCACTGCAAAAATAAAGTTTTAACTGAACCAAGTGAAGCTTCCCCTTTCCTGGGAGAGCCAGAGAAAGCAGTACCTGGCAGCCAAGGGGTCGTTACGAAGGCGATTTCATGATCCCAAAAAAAAAAGGGCTGGCAGGCTGGGGCACCCTGCAGACACAGTCAGCAGTGTCGATCCAATTCCAGCACCCAGACATCCCCATTACAAAACCTCCTCACTTCCAGAGGGAAGCGGAGGCTGCGTCCGTGTCCCCTCTGAGCTGGGAGGAGAAGCCACGTCAGGAGGCGAGAGCTGCTGCCCCCGGGGCTGCCGAGCCTGCTGCCTGCCCTGCCTGCACAGGGAGCTGCGGACCCCCACGGCCACGCTCCATGACAGACCTTTCCCTCCTTCTTTGCTGCCCTTTTCACCCTCCTTTCGCAGGGTTTCCACCGTGAAAAGCAAATGCAGGCAGAAAGGCAGCAACGCCACCCCTGCCTCAAGAAGTTTCCAGCCCGAAGTTCAGGCGAGTCACGGAGGAGCGGGGCAGCTTGGGAGAGAAAACAGGGATTGTAAGAGGGAGGCTTCCCGCTGCTCGGCTTCCCGGGGACAGACATCTCCAAGCCCGAGTGCGTTGGTTTAACACCAGAGTCAGGAGATCTCCAAGGGCTTTGCGATATCCCTCCTTTCGTTCTGCTGATATTTAAACGGGCTCCGAGACACGGTGGGACAAGAACACGCCGGCACAGCCCTTCCTTCGGCTGCAAAAGGGCAGCTTTTGTGCAACAGGGTGTCCTCTGCACCCCACCTGCCCCCTGAGACAACACCCTATCCGTGGGGGCAGGGGGAGTCCCCTCCAGCTCCCAGACGCTGGGGACCCCTACTCCAGTACTCTGCACCTCGAAACATCGCTTTCTCCGTGGGCCGAGGATGTTTCGGGTCCCGTCACCGCCACGTGTCCCCTCCCCCGTCCTCTGCGGTGTGAAACCGCGACCTCAGCCCCGCTCCGCTCGGGGGCTCGCTCCGGCCGAGCTGCGGGACGGCGGCAGCAACAGGTCCCGGTGCCCTCCTCTCTTCGCATCCCCGGGACGCCCCCAGGCCCGGTCTCACCTTTGATGCTGATGCCGAGCCCCCCCACGTCCTGCTTGACGACGCGCACGGTGCGCTTGATGTTGGCGAGCGCCTCGGGCGCGGCGGAGCCCGGCTCGCCGCCGTTCAGCTGCNTGCACCGCACCACTCCGCACCGCTCCGCACACCCCGCCCTGTGCACCGCCCGCCCCGCACCGCCCTGCCGGCATGAGCCGAACGGGACGAGCCCCCCCGCTCCGGACCGGCGTGGGGCACTGGGAGGGACTGGGATCCCGGCCGCACCCCGTTCCGTACTGGGACGGGGCACCGCCGCGCTCCCCAGTGCTCCTCGCACAGGCCGGGGACTGGGCACCGGGAGAGGGTCGGCTCCCTGGTGCTCCCCGCTCCATCCTGGGACAGGGCACCGGGAGGACAGAGTGCTCCCCAGTGCTGCCCAGTACTGCTCACTGCAGCTTGGATGGCAGGGCACTGGGAGGGACACAGTTCTCACCAATGCTCCCCATTCCAGCCCTCCAGTGCTCTTTGCTCTGGACCGGATGGGGCATGGGGAGAGCCCAGGGTCCCACTGCCCCATCCTGGGACAGGGCACTGGCAGGGCCTGGTTTTCCCCACTCCAGTGTGGGATGGGGCACCTGGCTCCTGAGTACTCGCCATTGCTCCTCGTTCTGGCCTGACATGGGGCACCAGGAGGACCCAGTACTTCCCAGTGCTCCACACTCCAGCCCATGATGGGACACTGGGAAAAACACAGACCCCCAGTGCTCCACTGCTTGTCCCAGGTCTGGCCTTGTACATTCTGAGGGTTCCTGTGCTGGGGGTCTCCATGCTGGGATGTGTCACAGGAGGAGCAGCAGGAGCCGGGCAGGGGCTGTGGCTCAGCCCTTCATGTGTCCCCAGCAGCCACAGCCACAGCAGGAACCTCCAAACAGTCCCAATGGGTATTAAACAGGACCCAGACATGGAGAGGTGGTGCCTGCAGACATTCAGAAAAGCCTGCATTGCTTTTCCTTTGCCTGTTCTGGGTCTTGAAAACAGGAATATTTTGATTCCTTTGGCAGATCCACAATTTTTCTGCGTTAATTAGGAGTAGAAAATACCTCTTGGCACAACCCCTCTGCCCCTTGCAGAGTGCTTCAAGTAGCAACAGGGGCTTCCAGGATGGGGCTACTGAGGTCTCAGACCCTCTGGACAACACAAGGAAGGGGAAAGGGGAAGGAGCAAAGGGGTTTGGGCGCATGGGGCAAGGGCATGTGCTGCTCAGCACAGCCCTTCCCAGCTGGGGTCTGTAGCCTGCCCTGAGCATCAGCCTCACACAGAGGGGGAGAAAATGCTCCCCAGGCTCCCTCCCACGCAGCAGCAGCTGTGGAATTTCTTGAGGTTGCAGCAGAGGAAATCCCGAAGGTTATTTCTCTACAAAACAGACGGTTCACATATTCCTGATTTTCTTTTTGCTAAAAAGTCCAGGGTTTGGCTTAAACGACTCTTTGCCTTTGCAGTATGATGCTGCTCACTGTGACAAGCCGTTCTACAACACCCCAAAGATATTCCCCTACGCCCCCAGTCCCTGCACACCTCGTGGCTGCCTGTGCCACTCAGTTCATGTACAGCAAGGGGAATTTTGTCCCTTTGTCCTCGAGTGGAGACAGCTCATTACCCCTGTGCCACTCACTCTGGGAGCACTCACTCTATTTGCCAGCCAGGCAGCTGCAATCAGCGGTTTGTCCAGCTGTTTTTCCTTCCCAGGGCTGCTTTTGATAATTCCAGCCCCTAAGGCCACATTCCCATCTGAAACA
Organism: Pitta sordida; assembly: GCA_013390025.1. Classification (NCBI taxonomy): domain Eukaryota; kingdom Metazoa; phylum Chordata; class Aves; order Passeriformes; family Pittidae; genus Pitta; species Pitta sordida. The sequence goes on from WEKX01022404.1 coordinate 416,288, forward strand.
GCGGTGGGAATGCTAAATACTGCTTTTAGTGCAGCAGAACGGCACCATTTGGATTGTCTCCTTTCATTTCTCAGCTCTATGCCCAGCAGCACAGATGCTGAGAAGCATGGCCTGGGTGCATGGAAGCCATCCAGATGGTGTCCAAGCCTTTCCCCATCCCACTTCTGGGGTGGAGAAAGCAACATGGACCTTGGAGCCAGGGCAAGGCACTCTGACTTCACCTCTTTTGGGGAAACAGCCTCACCCCATGGGTGCAGTGAGGATGATGTGCAGTGATCCAGAGTAGAGAGCACATCCCACAGCCACTGCTTCTTCCGGGGATCCCCTGGTCTCCCCCTCTTCAGCAGTTAATATTCCTATGACCATTACATCAATTAATTAAGTGGGATGGAGATCAAAGGCTAGTACTGCAGGTGGTGTCTTGTAATGGAAATACTGAGTCCCAACTGCCCTTAAGTGCCTGGTCCCAAACTGGGAGGCTCACCCTGAGCAAAGAATACATCACAAGGGGAGCAATAGCGCTGGCAGTCTGGTACAGTACTGGGGGACTTGGCTCCAGCACTGGGAGGCTCAGCTCCAGCACTTGGGGGACTTGGCTCCAGGTTTAATCAAAGACTAAAATCATTTGCTGGCTCCTCTGCACAGCCGGGTCAGTGAGAGCTGTGGCCTGAGAAGTTTGGAGACGCCAGGATGTTCTTGGATGTCTCGGGGCTCCCCAAGCAGAGGTGCTCCTCTTTGGGGGATTTTCAAGCAGGCTCAGCTCTCCCAGGCTCTTTCACTTCTTTGGAGCCCCTTCATGTGCCAGGGCACACGGGCAGCATGGGCGGCCCAGCACATGGAGTGATCCCGGCTCGATTTGACCCTCTGCAAGATACCAAGAGCGTAATTCCCATGACGTGGAGCTGCAGGACAGGCTGTGGGATGGGAGGGCGGAGGATGGAGGCTCTGGTCGAGGCTGGCACTCAGGAGTGAGTCTCAGCTTCCAGGCATGCCAGGGGCGTTTGTCAGGGCTCCTGCTGCAGGGGAGCAGGCGGGGGAGGAGCTGCTTGAAAAATTGCTATTCACAGAAATAGAAACTTCCTGCAGAAACACGAGCGTGCGTCGGTGACAAAAGCCCAGCTGGGAATTTCTCCCTGGCAGCAGGAGTGGTGGGAGGGGAAGGGGCTGGAGAGCATGAGAGGATCAGGGACAGGACTGGGGGTGCTGCCAGGGCCCTGACCCTAGCTCTGGGAGTCATCTCTTGCTTTTTAGCTCGAAATTACATCTCTTGTCTCCATTGTCCTCCAAACTGCCCCTAGGAGCAGGATTTGGCAGTGCAGCAGGGATGGGCTCCGTGTCTCCCATGCTGAGCCACTCCCTCCAGCAGCACTTCCTTGGAGACCTGTCTGGATGCTGCAGAGGGTGGGGAGGCCCTGGCACAGGTTGCCCTGAGAAGCTGTGGCTGCCCCATCCCTGGGAGTGTCCAAGGCCAGGTTGGAGCAACCTGGGATAGTGGAAGGTGTCCCTGCCCATGGCAGGGGGTGGAATGAGATGAGCTTTAAGGTCCCTTCCAGCACAAACTATTCCAGAATTACATGATTCCATTCTATGATTCCCCAGCTGACTTCCATGGCAGGGTTGAGCCCATCCTGGCATTTTCTCTGCCTAATCTCTCCAGCCCTCTGAACTTCGTGGTTAAGCAGCTATTATTAGTCTCCTTTCTTGGCATAGCCAGGAGCTGTGTCAGAGCCCACCAGTCTATTTATAGAGTGCTGTGAGCAGTTTTGTTACTTGTGTTAATTAAATTAATCCCTTCTTAACCAAAGTAAAAGACTTCAACAGCTCAAGTTTAGTTCCTGACACAACATTCCTAATCTGTGGCGATGCAAGGAGCATCTCAGGCTGCTGGATGCCCTGACAATCCTTAGCCTTTAGCACCAGGAAAGGGCTGCTCTGCTCAATGGGAGCAGAATTCATGGAAATTCCCTGGGAATTCATGGAGGTGGATGACATCAACTCTACCCTGCAAGACTGAACCTCGTGAAACCCTGCAAGGGATGGAATGGAAGGGAAATAAAACAGCTTTTTCTGTCTAGATAGATATTAATCAAGATAGGTTTTAATCTAGATAGTAATTGATTTAGATATGCAATATCAATTTAAAAGATGGATTCATCCTTTTCTATGAAGGAAATGTGCAATGGCATCATCTGGCTTTAAAATCACTGGAATATCTAAATCCTTTAACTTGAGAGCACTTTATGTTTGCTTTGGGACATAATTAATCCCCTATAAAGTTTCTTCCATCTCATGGAGGCTCTTCTCTTATCGGGTCCCAGTAAGATAACCACAATCAGCTGGGCTGTCACCATGGGAAAATGCTTATGCCACTGCATGGCAATCATATGTTATCAGGGCAGGATCATTTTGTCAAACAACAAGCACCCAGGAGCTACAGTAACTTTGGGAAAGGTGAAAGCTGTTGCACATTGAAGCCCAGTACTCCCTGCCTGCTGCAGTGTTGGCTCTCTGGTGCTCCAAGACTGAGTGTCATCAGTGGCAGGGATGTCAATCAGCCCCTGGAGTAAGTTAATGGACACAAAAAAAAAAATTAATCAGGAAATCAGCACATGAGCTGCAGGTTGTAAAATCCACCATCACATTTGCAGTTCAACTGAGCTGATTCATCCCACCAGTGTGTTCCACAGGGGATGGGGGAAACTCCCTGTGTTTTGGTAAATTTGCTGCTTGCAAATGAAAATGCTGTTGCCTCCCTGCCTGGCACTGGGAATCTCTTGGACTGCAGAGTTTGTGGAGATACTGCCTGCAATACTGTATGTCCCCTGGCACTGTGGCTGCAGTGTCTGTGGCACCAGAGCCAGAGCTTATGGGGAAACTGAGGCACAGAATGAGGGCGGGCAGGTCCAAGCTCCAACCTGGGAGCATCACTCCAGGCTTCCTGGTTGAATGGGTGGTGCACAGGGGCTCAGAGATGGTGTCTGCTGGGCAACACTTGTGACATGGCCTCTCCTGTGGGCATGGCCTTTTCCCCTTGGGCAACACATGCCAGGCAGTGCTGGGGTGTATAATCTTGAGATTCTTTATTTATCAATATCAAACACTGTCCTACTCTCCAGCTGCTCCATCCTGGACTTAATCACATCCCACGTGTTTGCTGGGGGGGGGTTGCTAAAATCCTGGAGCAGGCTGTCAGTTCAGGGGGGTAAAACCCTGTTCCCTCCTGGCTCCACCATCACACCAGGATGCCTACGGGAAATGGCAGCTCCCTAGTGCAGGACCTGGCAGCTCCCGTCACTTTGAGATTCCCCAGGCTTTTTATAACTCAACAAACAGAGCTCTGAGAAATGTCACTGCTGTCATCCCTCTCCTATGGCCTGTCAATGTGACACCACGAGGTTGTGGACTCCCCATCCCTGGAAGTGTTCAGGGTCAGGTTGGACGGGGCTTGGAGTAACCTGGGATAGTGGAAGGTGTCCCTGCCTATGGCAGGGAGTGGAATGAGATGAACTTTAAGGTGCCTTCCAACCCAAACCACTTAAGATTCTGTGAGGTTGTCCAGAGCAACAGGAGACCTTGATGGATGTGATTTCTTTCCCTGGTTCAGGGGATGCTGCAGGAAGAGCCTCCTGTCCTGAGCACAGCATAGAAGTGCAGAAGGGATGAGAAGAGCCTTGTGTCGTGGGAAAAGGCTGGGTTTGAGCCCTGAGGGATGTTTAACTTCTAGGCTGGAAAGCCACTTTCAGCATCAGTTTTTGAGTTAGGTGCATCCTTCTATGGGGCTTCACCTTTCCTGCAAGGGCCATATCCATGCAGGACTCTCCTGGCAGATATTTCGGTCCCATCATCCCAGGATCTTTCTCCATCCCACGCGTGGGGTAGGGACCATCTCCGCGCCGAGTTTCAGTGTCGCTCCGCGGAAACAGCGGCTGCAGGATCCCACGCTGTCAGCAGATGCCAGCAAAGAGCTGCTCTGCAGCCACCGGGGGCTGCCGTGGGCTGGAGGTGGCCGGAGCCCCCCACCCTGGGCACTGGGGTACCTTCTGCCCCAGCCCACCCATCGCATAGGTGCTGCCTGCTGTGGCACAAACCCCTGAGGGCATCTGGAGGAGTTCCCTCGAGTTTTGCCACCAGCTGAGAACCCCAACACTCAGCTCACAAAGTGGAGCATCTGCAGCTGCTGCAAAACTGGCACCAACTGGAGAACTGAGGGATGGGGCGACCCTGTGGCTCAGCTCAGCAGGCATGGCTTTGTGCCTCAGAGCCCCAGGACAGGCCCCACGGGGGACGGGGGACAGGGCACACCTGCCCCTAGGCTGGCCATTGCCTGGGCGGCCTGCTGGTTATCGGAGTCACAGAACAGTTTGGGTTGGGAGTGACCTTAAAAACCATCTAGTCCCATGAGCAGGGACACTCTTCACTAGACCAGGTTGCTCAAGGTCCCGTCCCACCTGGCCTTGATGTCCCAACAATGGGGCATCCACATCTTCTCTGGGCAACCTGGTCCCAGGTCTCACCACCCTCCTCGTAAAAAAAATCCTTCTTTATCTGGGCTAAGAGGACACTGAAAAGGGATCCTCACCTCTTCTCATTGCTCAGTTATTCTGGACTCTGGCCTAGCCCCAGCCCGGGTTTTTTTTGGGGGGTGGTGTCCAACACGATCCTCCCACATGCCCTGACATTCTGCTCAGCACCATGGGCACAAACACCACCCTCCCTTTGATCCGCTCTCCCCTTCCTCACCAAATTCCTCTCCCGAGGACTTGGGAGGCACCTCGTGCTTCCCTCCAGCTTGGCAGGCACCCATGACACTCCTGCTCCACAACAAGAGCTATTTTTACCCCCTAATGCATGCACCCTCCCCTTACTCAGCCTCCTGCCCTCCCTGTGCCCAGTACTGTCCCTTGTTCCTGGCTGGGCCCCTGCTGTATCCCAAACGCCCCACAGCCTGGAGGGTGCAGGAGGGCTCACATCCCATCATTTGTGGGCATCATTTCTATGAACCACGTCCACTGCCCCATGAAAAGCTCTTTTTCCAGTCTGACAAGTAGTTGGAACTTGGTTTATAGGAGGATGTATATATACATATGTGTGGTCCCTGCTATTTCTCCCTTCTCCATTGTGTTTTCAGGTCTCTCAAGTGAGATCCAGGGGATGAAGTGAGGTCCAGGGGATCAGCACTGGCCCTTTGCTGGGTCTTTTCAATGACCAGGGAAGGGTATTGGACCTAGAAAAGCCTCAGTTCATTGGACTTGGGGGTCAGGCAGGGTCTGTGAGCACTCCCCATCTTTTTCTGGGCTTCTGGACCCTGTGTGCCTTAAAGGGACCCATCACAGCCCTGAGCCCTGGGGTGCTGTCAGGACACATGCTGCTCATTTCAGTGCCGCTTTTAAGGGCTTCCTAAAGGAAGCATCAGGGCAGCAGTTTGAGCCCACAAGGCTCCAGGAAGGCTGAGCAGGGAGATCTCTCAATATTCCAAGGTGGATGTTCCAGGTATAACCCCAGAGGGGGCTTGTACAGGGGTTGGAGGGGCTGGGAGTGGTTGGGCATCAGATGGCATCTCCAAAGGAGTCCTCCAGAAACCAGGGATAGCAGCAGTGCCTGCCTGGGGAAGGATACCCTGAACATCCCCCACTGCCCCAGACTGGCCCCCTCTCACCTCTGATACAGCCCTTTGCTCCACTCCAAAGGGAGGTTTTAATTTACCCTCTTGGCTGGCGAAACCCTATCCCAAGCAATTCCCCAGCCATTCCTCCGAATCTCAGTAACTACCTCATTACTTTGATATTAATAGAACTCATATGGCCTGAAGAAGATAATTGAAATTAGCCCCACGCCAGCAGAGAGGGGGAGTGGAGGAGATGGGGTTTGGGGGGGATCTGAGCTGGCTGAGGGGGCTGGTCTGTGCCAGGGGGTGAGCCCTGACCCTCAGCTGGGTCCTGGTCTCCAGAGCAGGTCCCAGGGCCAGCAGTGCCCATGGGGCTGTAGCTCTGCCAGTTCCAGTCCCAGGGATGAAGTACTGCCTGTGGTTTACTCACTGGTGCCAGAAGTTGGAAGCAGGATGGACACCCATCCCAGTGTCCATCAGGCTCCTCCAAGTCAGGCCGGGAGGATGCCTGGCCAGACCCTGCCCCTGCTCTCAAGCCACTACCCCTCGTGTTGTCCCTTGTTCCAGGCCAGGGCATCCAGCGACTCCCATCAGCATCTCCTGCCATGGGGCCATTCCATCCTTTCTGAGGGAGAAAAAAAAAGGGGAGAGGGGGAAAAAAAAGCTTCATTATCTGCACAAGCACAAAGGCAGCAGTGTGAATAGTTGTCGCGAGCGATGCCGGGACCACAGCCGGCACTGCCCGGTGGGACCATCCTGGAGCCATCCCGCTGCCCCTCCAGCCCCGGGTCCCTCCAGCTCCCACCCCACCTGCTCCCCGTCAGATGGGAGGTGACCCCGACAAAGGCCAGGGCCGCGTCTGCCACCCTTGGGCTTTGCCCTGACACGTGTCTCCTTAACCTCTTCCTTGAGACCAGCTGCTACAAGGGGACCCTCCTTTGTGGCCCCGGCGAGTGGCAGACGAGTCTCCCCATCTGGCCGGCGGGGCCTCGTCTGTTGGAGACCCCCTGCCCCGGCTTATAACAGCATTAACCTCCCCCTGCACCCTGCTCCCACCTCCTGCCCTGCTCCCACCCCCTCAACTGTCACCGAGCGCCCCAGGTCCCCGTGGGGACATCGGGCTAAGCACAGACTGCATCCCACAGGGATTTACCACATTGCTCACCCACCACTGGCACCTCACAGGCATCCAGGGACCCCTGCCTTCACCTCCGACCCTGCCTGCACCTCTGACCCTGCCTGTGGGTATCCCAGGGTTGTCCCTGCCTGCACCTCCAACCTTATCTGTCTGCACAGATCAGGCAGGACAAGGCAGAATGAGGAATTTGCCTCCAGGGGCTTAAAAAATTCCAGCACACCTGTAGTTGCAGGTGGGGAGAGTCCAGCCTTGGCTCCTGCAGTGCTGGGACTCAGGACCAGGAGCTCCAGCACAGGGCCTCCATCCCAACCATGGCCACATGCCCTTGCTCCTTGTTTGGACCTCCCGTGGGAGCTGGAGGTTGCTGGGACACCCTGGGATGCCTGGCAGGCAGGGGACCATCAGTGATGGCATGCAAGGAGCAATAGCGTGCAGAATCAGGCCGTGGAGCATGTTTGATGAAAGAACAGGATAGTTGCAGGATTAAATAGGTGAAGGTGCCAAGGAGGAAGCTGGCATTCCCTCACTGTCTGGCCAGTGGAGTCCCCAGGTCAGGACAAGAAGAGGAGAGGCTGCACCACCACCGTGTCCCTCCCCAGCCATCCCTGAGGAGGCTTTATCTGCTGCTAATGCTTCACAGGAGCCTCCCTCCCCAAAGCTTGTGGCCTTGGCAAGATATTCCGAGAGTGCATTTGCTCCAAATGGATTGTATCAGAGGGAACAAAGCACTGGAGAGTTTTCAAAGCAAAGTTACGATCGCAGCCCACAGGGGAGGCAGCCGGTCCCCTCCGGTGGCACCTCACTGGGGACTCAGTGGGGGCCAGACTTGGCCCCAAAACCCACCAGGCTGTGGCTGGTGCCTCTCAGCTCTCCTTCCCTGCCCTGGCTCTGCCATCCCACGGTGCTGGCTGGGCAAGGGCCATTCAACAAGTGCTGGCCAGAAGACAACAGCTCCATTTTCCAAAAAAAATGTTCTGCTGCAAAATCTGGCCTTGCTCCAGCAGCAAATGAAAAAATTAGGTTGCCTTTTTTTTTTCCCTGCTGCAAAGTTTCTTGGAAAGCTGGTGCAGGGCAGGGTCTGGAGCAAATGCTGACCTTGGCATCATGCCCTTGCCTGCCTCTCTCCCCGTCCCCGGTGTAGGCAGGCAAGGGCAGCAGCTTCCAGGAGGAGCAGAATTTTGTCCTCCAACACCTCAAGAACTTGGTGAAAAAAAAGGCAAACACTCTCTCCTCTGTTGATCTGAGCATAAATTGCAATCACAGTGTCGAGGGGTTTTAATGTGGAACTGTCCCTGCCCAGCCAGTACTCCAAGCCCATCAGAAAAGATGGATGCAGGTGATGCCAGGACTGACCCAGGGCCCAACAGCCACGTGTTGCAAGAAGCAAAGTGTGCTCACTGCGTGTGGTGAGGTGTCCCTAAAGAAGCACTGACACTCAGGAAACCATGCATGTCAGGAAGGGCTGGAGGAGAAGGAATGGTGTGGGCAGCGGAAGAAATAAGGCCAGAAAGTCATGTTGGCTTGGCTTCCCCTCTGGTCCACAGAAAAGATGGTGTCAGCAGTGAGTCAGGTCCGGGAGGTATGTGAAATCATAATTGAACTATGCTGAGAAAACAGCAACATCCCACCAAAAAAAAAAAAAAAAAAAAGAGCAGGGGGAATGTCCCAAGAGCCCTCAAGCAAAAGCAACAGTGCTGGAGCAGACCCTGAAGCCCCAGCGCTGGTAAAAGACATAAAAAAGGGATTTAGCAACTGCATGTACTTCAGGGTGCAATGGGATAACTGCAGGACTGCATCAGGGATGGGGGAAAAGGAAAACAAACCAAGGAGCAGTGACTCTCTGCTGCAGGACAGTCCCAGGGCACCACATGGCCCTGCAGCATCTGGTGGGGGCACACGTGAGATTCCAGAACCCCTCTCAATGTATTCCCAACCCATGGGAAATATCACAACTACGAGGGCTCCTTTGGAAAAATGTCATTGAATATCGGGGGAAACAATCGAATTGCCCAAGGGCAGGCTCTGTGAAGTGCCTGACTCGGGCACTATTACATCATGAACGACAGTCATTTGTGCCAGATTAGCAGGAGGGACAGGAACAGGGACAGGGACTGATCTGGGAAGCTAAACCTCCCCATGGCCACAGCGAGAGAGATGCAGAGCAAGTGCACAGCCTCCTGCAGAAGGGATGGTGTGATTCACTGAGAACCAGAGGGGAAAGACATGGAAAAGTCAATGAAAATGTCACAAATTCAGAAACTTAAAGAAAAACGAGGTCTATGTGTCCTGTGGGGAGATGCTGTGAGGGGAAGAGAAGCACGGAGGAGACAGTGCTAGACAGTTGTGGGATGGGGAGAGGAGTCCTGCCCATCACTGCTGCGGATCACAACCCACCCCAGCCTTCCAGCCCTCCTGGAAAGCCCTGGACACCTGTCTGAGGACAGCAGCGGGTACCAGGGAGGGCCTCAGGCTGCTGCCCCATCACAGCACCCACAGGAGCTACATCAGGTGAGATCAGGTCACAACTCGGGACAGGAACTCATCCATGGTGACACAAACCTCCCCTGCACTCCACATGCCCTGCAGCATCCCTGTAGAAGTATGAGCTGGGCACCCAACTATGTCTGAAGAGTCCCAAGTGGGAACTGGGGCTCCATGCTGGGAGCCAAACAAGTGTGAAACAGCAACAAAAAAAAGGTATTTTTTAATTGTAAATAAATCAAACAATCCAACCAGTTCAATGTACCTTTCAAACAAAGTGCGTCCACTGGATAAGACAAAAATGATGGCAGTAAGGAATAACTCTGTGAAAGGGACTGCCAGCTCACACCAAGGGTAAGCAGTAGGTAGGAGCACCATATCCTGCATTTCCCATGGGTGACAGCATCTGCAGCAGTGACACTGCACACAGAGAAACAGCTGTCATTGAAAGGATGCTGCTCGAGAGGGCTGACATATTCCCAGAACTTCCCTCTGGAGGAGGGCAGTGCCACAGCTCTGGGAACAGGCAAAACCTTTGGCAGAGCTGAACTGTGCTGTGGATTGGTGCTGGATCCTCGCTGGGCTCCAAAACAGCCAAAAGGAGTGTGGAAAATGCCCTTAGAGGCTGCAGAACAAGGAGGCAGGAGAGGTCCTCCTCTGGTGGCGGGAGCCCTGGTGTCACCATCTGTGCAGCTGCAGATTTCCCCTCCAAACTGTCCTGGCCCCACGGAGCTCTTTGCCCTTGACAGGAAGAACAAAGAGGTTTTACATAATCCCACACAATCTACATAAAGCACTGCCCCAAAACCTGCAGCTCTCACCCACCAAAGCACAAGGAGCTCCTTCTCAGCCTGAATTCTATTCCTTGGCCATGTGTCATAGCCAGGAGTGAAACCCTGTGCAGCTCTGCCAGCCCCCTGGGCATGGATACCCACATCCCAGCATGTCTGGGGGTGCTGCCAGAGGCACCCACATCCAGTGGGGAAGCTTTTGCTCTAGCTGTGAACAACACATGGTCAACTAGAAAGAGACCAAAGTCAACTGAGGAGAGACCAAACATGGAAGCATGTGGAGACATTTAAATGGGGATCCTCTGAGTGTGCCAAGATGCCCATGGCTCATCCTGACAGGTCCCCATCTTCACACCCCCCATCACCTCTATCCCACCTCCAGGGAAGGAAAATCCTGCTGGAGCTCCAGTGCTGAGCTTTAGACAGAGTTGAGCATTTCAGAACCACAAAATTCAGCCTCTTCGAGCCAAGAAATGAAACCATCCCTTGGTTATTACTGGTTTTGCTTAAAAATACAAAAGCAAAGCAAAACTTAAGCCTCAGCAGCCCCTGCAGGCAGTGGCTATGATGCAGTGCCTGGTTGCTACAACCAGATGTGTTTGGAGGGCTGGGAATGGCACATCCAGCCTGGCCCTTCGCCTCACCACTGTCCAAGATGACACTGTGACAGAGACACCGTGCAGCCACGTGGAAGTGACCAGGCACAAAAGTGGCTCTTTTGCCAAAAATCACCCCAGAAGCAAAGCCCTCCTGCTGGCACCCAACACCTTGGGTTGTTCACTGCACAGAGCCAGCAGCATCTCAGCATCTACAGCCATTTCCAATAATATCACCCATAGGCTCCAAAATGTTGGGAAGCAAATAAATATAGCTCAAAGGAGACTGAGAGATCGAAGGGAAATGGCCATTATCAACCCTCCATCTGCAGTAAAGAGCCAGCCATGTCCGGCACTCCGGATCTAATGGGTTTTTAATATTCTCATGGCACGCACTGTGGGATATATGGTAAGAGACACTTGGAGGTCTTGCATGAGCACCAGTACTCGGGGGGCTGCTTGCAGAGTTCAGGCTCTTCCTTTCCCTGCCAGCTGCCTTGTAGTTGTAGATGTTTCAATTATTCTGTCAAGCTGCATATTCCAAATTAAGGCCAGAGAAGTGTCTCTGTCTTATACAGAAAGAAAGGGGAAAATATATCCCTAAAAGGAAAAGAAATGAACTCAGAAATTAATAAGGCTGATTGACAATGCTGCTTTGGAAACTCTGGTACCATATGGCATCCTTGAATGGCTGCAGTGCTGTTAGGATGGAGCTGACCAGCTGGAGAGTTACTGTGGGTTGTTTGTAATTGTAATAATGGATATCAGATGGCTGGTGTGGAGCAGTTTATAAATGAGAACAGACAATGAGCCGCACTGTTTGTCAGGAAATCATTGCTGATATGGGCTTTGTGCTACCCACCACTCCCGGGTGGAGCTGGCTGCTCCCAAGGCACATGGTGCTGCCCGTTGGTCTGGCTCTGGCCAGGAAAGGCAGGATCCTGGGGCAGGTACTGCATCGGCCATCGAGGAGGGTGGTCCACCCACAAGAAATGACAAGAAAAGCTCCTCGCCCTCCTGGTACTTTGAGCAGAACCCCAGATGCCACGGGGAGATGCCAGCAAGGCTGATGTCCTTCTGCAAAACACGTGACGTGCAGCCAAGGGGCCTCTCTGAGGAGGCCAAAGCAATGAGGACCAGGCCGGATTTGCCAGAGCCTCTGGAGCCAGCCAGGCTCGTAGGGCTGCTGGGGGCTCGGATACTGACACTTCCAGATTGCTTTTTGTGCTGAACAGCCAGAAAAATCATGACATTTCAGAATTTGCCAGTTAATGGATTTTTTTTATTTTTTTTTAAAGTCAGCAACAGTGAAATTCATTATTTTGATTTCTGCTGATCTCCAGCTCTACAGTTGCTCATATAAAGCGAAGCCTGAGTTTGGAATGAAAACGTCTCATACTTGTTCCGTCATCTTTTCCAAAACTAAATTCCATCCAAATTAACACAGGAGATTTCATTGCCCAGCTGAAATGTCCCCTGTGCTCCAGCTGAAGCCACTCTGTGCCACATGGCCCAGCAGCTTGGGGCAGTGGGCCTCAGCCCAGGGGATGGCTGGGAGAGAAGGCTGCATTCAAGGCTTAGAAATTACAACTATTTTTAATTCCTTAGTGGTCCTGGATTGCTTTTTACGTTAAAACTTATTTAAAAAACCCCAAACAGCATAAACAAACTGGATTGTGCACATTCCCCTGGCACCTGAAGCCCCTTTGCTGGGGGAACCTGAGGGGAGCAGGGCAGTGGCAGGGCAGGATGAGCACACCCACGCGTCCTTTTACACCCAAACCCAAACACAGCTTGGCAGGTCTTATTTTGGGCTCATCAGCCCCGACTCAGGGATGGAAGGAGTCCTGGCACTGCTGAGTTTCTCCCAGCTCAACTTCAGGCCGATGGCATCTCTGGTGTCGCGGCCAGGGAGCAGCGGGTGCTCCAGGACTGGCCAGCCGGCAGCAGGGAGAGCTTTCTAGGAAAGCAATCTCCATGGGAAGGCGGCCAGGACCGGAGCTGCGGCCATGCCACGTGCCAAGCACCGGGCAGAGCATCCATGAGCCGACGTGCCCTCCTGCAGGGCGTCTCCACAGCCTGGAAACACTCCCACCACTCGGGGCTGCTGCACGGAGCAATCGTGGGTGCTGTGGGGATGTCTGGGAACCCTCCATCCAAGGACATCAGCTGCCCTGTGCCATCCTGTTCCTGTGCCCAGGGTGCACAGGGAAGGGTGGGCAGAGGTGCTGGCTGTGCAAGGGCATGGCCTGGGGGGATCATACTCAAATCATCACTCTCAGCAAAATCCCTCCCTTAGCTCCATTATCTCCAGCCCTCACTACCAGCAACAGAATTCCTGCTCCCCCATTTTGTTTGGGTAAGAAATTAAATACTTCACATATATATATTTATTTTTATGCATTTTTTTATATATTCATATTTATATTTATATGTGTTCCATATTGTATTCCTATATAAAGGGGGTTTTTATACTATTCTTCTATAGTATAGAAATATTTCTTCAAAACTTCAGGGTGTACAAATCCTCACACAAACCCCTTGGTCAAGCTGGAAACAAGCAGGGCAAAGAGATTAAAGTCCATATAGAAATCAGCAGGCAGGAAAACTTGCTCTAATCCATCGCCCCTAACCAAGCTCTGTGGTTAATTCCCTGAAGAAATATGGAGGCCTGTTCTCAGTTCTGAAAACATCCCTGTTTATACTGGGGCATGGCTCTTCCTCAAAGTCCAGTACATATTTCTTTTTTTCCAGTTCAGGGTGGATTATTTGAGTCTGTTTATTCACAGCCTTGGTTTCTAGGCTTTCATATGAAATATGAGCTACCTATTCATTTTAATGGCAGGTTTGTCTTATATGTATCAACCACTCGTTAGGGAAAATTGGTGTTTCATTATCATGCACCAAACATCACAATTTAGTATGAATTTGCAAGGGGATGCTGAGGTGCAGACACGAGACATGAGCATGTTTTGGACACCCTCTCTGGAGCTGGATCTGGCCTGGGAAGCAGGAGGGCCGATGGCATTCCCTAGACTCACCCACTGTGTCCCAACCCTCTGTCCTCACAAACATCCCTGTGACCTGATCACACCCCCCCAGTTTTCTCCTGAAGTTGTCACTCAATAGGAAAACTCCCTTGCTTTCTCAAGCTCAGCTTTGTCTGACCTCATCAGTGATCGGAGCTAATTGAAGGAAGAGAAGTCGGAGAAGTTGGGCTCATCACCCAGCCCTGCTCCTCAGCAATGAGCTGCAGTTGCCGGTGTGACTGGCAGGGCAGATGCTTCGCTTACCTGCTCACTATCACCTCTTTCAATCATGGTGACAACCACTGTCTGCAGTTTAAATGCAAAGAAGATTAGATTTCAAAAGAAAGAGGTATTACATGTGAATCCACATTCAAACTTGTACTCAAATACATTAGTTTTTCTGGCACAACTCTGAGCACCCTCCGCGCTGGGTGCAGCCCTTCATCCTTTGGTTCCTGTGGTTTAGTGAGCTCAGCTTGGCTTGACATCACTTTTTGGGGTGTCATCTCTTTAATCAGACCCCATCGCCCCCCGTTGCCTGCAGAGGGGCCCCACTGGCAGCCACGCTGGCGTCATTGTTGGTTTTTGTTTTACAGGGGTAATACATCCTACCCACATCCTCCCGCCCCGGCCCACCCCGGCTCCCACCCACACACTGCCAGTATTAATGGGTTTACTTTGCCGTGCCTGGCAGGTAACGGCCTCCCAAAGGGTGTCACTTTGTCATCCCAAGCCAACAGCTGCACGGCAGGCGAGTGGCAGGTGGCAGCCCCACGTCTCCCCATACAGGGTGCAATGTTTGTGTGTCCTGGAGGGCTGGATTTGGGGTTCCCATCTCCATTCCGAGCCCTGATGCATCCCCAGCCCCATTGGCTCCTCTCTCCCCTTCCATAGGAGGTTGAATAATTAGCAAGAAACTACGGAAGGGAGTTGAAAATCCAAGGTAGGAGCCAGCTGAGCACCAGGATGGGCTCGTGGTGGCTGTGAGCTTGGGCCCTCACACAGCCGCATCAACTTGAAACCTCGGTGGGATGAGCACACCCGCAGGCAGAGAAGGGGTTGGGAAGGGCTGAGCCCCACAGCCAAGCAGGAAGAGCTGTCCCCAGCTGGAAGAGGATGAAAGCACTTTACCAGGGATGAAGGTGCTTTACGAGCAGAGGGCAGAAATAAAATTGAAGAGTGGCTGATGGTAAAGTGATGAGCTGCAAGACCCATCGAGTATTCCTTCTGCTTCAGACATCTGCAAAAAATACCCTGTTAAAACCCAAATCAGGCTCCTTCCCTGGCCTCCACTCATTCCTTATTTATTGAGATCCCAAACACCTCCATGGTGGCAGCTGATTTTTGCTTTGTGTCTGTGCAGGCACACATGTCCTATTGCTGCAAAATGATACAAAATATTTAAAAATTCACAGCAAACCCTGGAAAAGTGCTGGGTGCTCATACGAGGATGAGGATGGCCATGAGATGCCTTCATGGAGGAGCGGCAGAATTCAAGGGCATCCAAGGGTGTGCAGTGAACCCCTATCCCTGAGCCTGGCTGTGCTCTGACAGGGGCTTTGGTTGTGATTTGCAAAACCATCACTCCAGAGGGAAATGATGGGATTTACCCCACAGGTGCAGGTCTGGCTGGAATGGAGCACAGCTGTTTGGCTGGTGGCGATGCTGCCACCCAAGGAGCCACCACGGGACGGCCCTTCTGCCTCCCCAGAGCCCCTCTGGACAAGGGACAGCTCTGAGCATCCCCAAATCCTCGGTCCTCAGCCCATCTGCTGCTTGAATCCCTGCTCCCGGCTGCAATGTCAGGGTGGCTCCCGCTCTTCATTAGAGGTCGCAGCCCCTGCGCAAAGATTAATCTGGCACTGGTGCGAATTTATGTGCTTGAAAAGAGAGGGACCGGCTCTGACCTCGCAGTCTGGAGGCTGGTGGGGAGTTTACTGTCCCCTGAGCTGTCAAGCCAATTCCCTGCAGTACCAAGCTGTTGTTCTTGGCATCTGCTAGGCAGAAAGGCTGTGAAACACACCAAATATCTGTTTGTTTTAAAAGGTAAATATTAATTTCAGGATGCTGTTTACATAAGCAGACTCTTCAAGCTTGAACTCATTGCCTTTTGCTAGTGTCACATGCTATTAGTGTGTATTTAACATTTATTTAACTCTACTTGGTCCTGCTTGTGCCAGATGGCAAACAGCCTGCACGGCCAGGCAAGGCTTAGCTCGGCGCTGCTTCGAGCATGACAAGGGGTGGGCTGAGACTGCAAAGTTAAAAGTTTGAGCAATTTTGTGGCTGCAGGCTCATCAATGTCACCAAAACACTGTGGTTCTCATGTCCCCGAGGCTGGGTGGTGACCCTGCCTCCAGGAGCATTGCAAAAGCCAAAGCCAAGACAACCAGGGAACCATTGATAAATCCAAACCAGTCAAGGGCTGGGCTTTCCTCAGCCCTGGCTGGACATCAGAGTCTGATCACCTTGATCTGATCCTACCCGGCACTGAGCTCCCTCACTGCCCCTAGGGAGCAGATCTGTGGATCCCAGCAGAGCTGTCCCTGCCAGGCCATCACAGTTGGCATGCACTGGATGGGAAACCCAGAGCTGAAACCCTGAGCTGCACAAGTGGAGGGATGCGTGGCCAGCCTGGAGCAACTGACATGGAAAAAGACCCACTCCCTGGCTCCTGAGATGCTGAACAGTGAGTTTGTTCATCTCAGTCAAGAGCTGAGAGATCTTCCAAGTTGATGCACAGCCCAGATGCACAGCCCTGACTGCTGAACGCCCCACATGTCCCTCCTGTCATTTACTCTCCTAGCACAGGACATTTTTAGGCAGCGCAGCACTGTCGTTGTCACTGCTTTCTCCAATGATGAAGACATGTAGCCAGACAGCCTCTGGAAAACAAATATGGTATTCAAGAGAGTCTCGCCCTCTTTATGACTGCAGCAGACACCCATCAGCTTGAATACAGAAAAAAATATCTGAGATGGTTTCAGGAACAGCATTACAGCTTCTGAGCTGGTCTGGACACTCTCATGCTCAAACATTTCTGTTTGAGGAAAGGGATAAAGAGTGTCCTCAGATTTTATCACAGGTTTATTGCATGTTTGGGCTTGATTGCTGCTGTGTGCTCTGCCTCCCACCTGCTGAACAGGTCTCATCCCACCCCTCCTCTCCTCCAGCAGTTCTTGCTCAATGAGATCCCATTGTGCCAGGAGAAAAACTGACCGGATACCAGGACTGACCTTGGGAAACCACCAAGCTCCAGACCTCCCTTCTGGCACCATCTGCTTCACTCTCCTTTAACTAGTTCTCACTGGTGTTAATGATGCTTTTACTAGACTTTCCCTTTTGCCTTGTTTTGGAAATGAATTCCAAGCAAAAGAAGCAGGCAGGTTCTTCTGCCATGACCTGCCCCATGAGATAAACCCTTTATCGCTTTTTCTATTAATTTTTATGACAATAAATCCTCCTTTTTTAGCATTTTTAGAGCTACCTATGGCTGTGATATGAAAGATTTCTGAATAACAGTCCCTCTAACTCTTGTGTTCACTGTTCTTTGACCAAACCCATTAATCCTGGGTTTAAATCCTACCAGATTTGCCTTCTCTGTAGAGGCAATGGGAGGACTGAGCTGGTGTGGGACCTGGGAGGGGGCAGCAAAGGGGTGCGGAAGAGGCAGCACAAGGCTGTGGGCAGTAAGAAGGGCATATACGTCTTTGCCTGGGGGAGCTTTTTCAAGCCCAGGACTATGGCCACCACCTGAGACCTTCCCTCCCTCCAGTTCAGCATCCTGCTCCCTGTTTTTAACACTGGTCTGCAAAGAGGAGAACAACCTCCATCTGCCCTCAGCTACCTCAGCAGCTGCAGGGACAGAGCACCTCAGGACCTGCTGGTGACCCACCTTGCTCCATACCCTGCTATACAGGGCCTCCCTTGAGGTGAGGGCTTGCACAAACCTCAGGAGCAGGGTTACAAAGCCCCGCTCTCAGAGCTGGAGCTTCCCACCTGCAGTCACCTCTGTCATGTTGGTTTTATTCACAGGGTGATTCAAGGTTTCATAAAATCATAGAGGCTTTGGGTCCAGCCTGGCCTTGAGCATTTCCAGAGATGAGGCAGCCACAGCTTCTCTGGGCAGCCTGTGCCAGGGTCTCACCACTCTTACATTAAAAATGTATTTGTTTTATCTAGTCTAAACCTATTCTTTAGAAGTTTGAAGCCATTCCCCCTTGTCCTGTCACTCCAGCCTCTTGCAAAAAGTCTATCTCCATCTTCCTTGTCAGTTCCCTTCAGGTACTAAAAGGCCACCATTAGGTCATTTCAAAGCCTTCTCTTCTCCAGGCTGAACAATCCCAATTCTCTCAGCCTTTCCTCATAGGAGTGGTGCTCCATCCCTCTAATCATCCTCACGGCCTCCTCTGGACTCACTCCAGCAAGTCTCTGTCCTTTCTGTGCATCCTGTTTCCTTCGGTAGGACCTTTGCAGGAGCTGAAGGAGTGCAGTGGGTGGAAGGGGTCCAGACCCAGAATGGTGCTTCATATCAGTGCTTTGGTACAGGAAACAGAACTGAAAAAAAGCACGAGCTGAGATGTGGGATGCCAGCAAATAATCAGAGCAGATGCCAAGTACCTGCTTGGACAGCAAGCCCTGTTCCCCTGTGCACCAAATAGAGAAGTACTCCATAGAAAAACAGTCCGTGACTCGACTGTCTGATATTCAATTTAATGTGCTAACGATGGTGGGAGCACTTCCTGACTTGTGGAGGGCATGTACGAATATTTTTGTTGCTTACTGGCCATAGATATATATCATGTACAGTGGCTGTGTATTTATAGTCCTAAAAGTGCTGTTTGAAAAACTGTGGATGCTCAGTCGGGTGTGATATATGTATATAAATACTTAGACATATATATCTACCTCTCTAGCATGTGTGTCCCCACGTACTGCACTGGGCTGAGAAGTCTTTTTCTTGACCCAAATACATCATTTTTAAATTATAAAAAGGGTTCCAAATAAAGTTCACATGCCTGTAGAGCTTCTCCTCTAATACACAAGCCTATTTCAAGGACATACAGAAGCATCAGCTGAGTGAACAGGTGTTGCTCAGTTGGACACAGCGCAGAAATCCGTACTCATAAAGGCTGGGTGGGTTTTTTTCTCTTGGAGCAAATAAACCCTGCTCTGTGTACTAATGTACCAGCAGAGCAAAAATCACATCTGATGCCTTCGTTTGATGGCTGTTGATGCTTCTCAACCTCTTTTCCAGCTCCAGGGAGCAGGAGAAAAGCTTAAAATCTGGGGGGTTGGAGCAGGGGAAGGGGTGCTCTCCACAGGGCAGGTTGTGGCAGTGTGTATCTCAGGGTGACATGGTTCCTCTGCTCACAGACCATCAGGATCTTGGGCTCATCCTCCCTACAGGACTGTGCCCCACACCTCACCCACAACCCTGGCACCGCTTGTCTCAAATCTGAGAACAAGCACAGAAAGCCCATTCCCTGCTCACACCTCTCTCTCTCTGTAGAAGACACTTGCTGGAGGAGCAGCAGGATGGCCACATTTAAAACATGAAGTTGTTTCTGTGGGGCAGTCACATGTACCTATGGAAATGTCCCCAAAACTCCTGTCTTGGGCAGCTACATCTTTCCTTGGCATTGAAGCCTGTAAGATCAAGCCCTACGTGCACCTTTTCCTGGTATTCTGTGGATATTATTTAGACAATCCTCTCCTCTTTGGGGTTCCTTCTGCAGCTGTTCCATCTTTGGAAGACAAGCAGCATTGCAGACCCTGTAATGGAGTTGCTCTGTGCCCACCATGTCTTGCTTTGGGCAACATCAAAGCTGTTGAATAGAAAGGAAGATGAAAAATACATTTCCTTCTCCTTCAAAGCTTTCCCCAGCACATCCCCGTGTGCTGCTTTGCTGCCCCAGCCCTTATCACCCTCTTCTCATTCCCAGCAGTGAACGTGTCACACCAGGGCATGTCCCCTAAGGTTGTGGTGCTCTGGAGGGATGGAACACAAAGCAGGGCAGCAACATCCCCACCCCGTGATCACAGCACTTCCCATCTCCTCATCTGCACTCAGGCACACAGAGGGCTCCAGAATAAGGTGAGCTTTAAGGAGATGCCAGGCTGTGGCTGAGGAGTATGTCCAGGTGGCTTAGGAAGCTGCTCCCATCACACTGGGCTTTGATGGAGCACAGCCTGACACTCCCCAAGGGGTTTCACAGGCTTTGAGGACCAGCTAAATTAGAACAAAACCCTTATCAGCCCCCCACACAATGACCCTTTCTGCTTCACCAGAGTAAATTTGGCCACAGCAAGGAGGAGGCTGCAGATGACACAGACATGAAGTGGTGGTAAACACGGGCCAGAGCCAAGCTGCAGCCACCGTGGCAGGAGATAAGAGTGGCGTGGGGGATGCAGGCTCTGGCAGACAGTGTCCAGGGAAGCACTGGTGCCTCACAAGGGGAGGAGGCAAAGCCACAAAGTTAAAACAAGGACAATGGGACTGGATGGATGGTCCCGTTGTTTTAGTGCAAATTTGGATCTGCTCCATCCTGGGACAGCTGGGCCTAAGAGATGTCTGTTCTTGGCCAGCAAATTCAAATGGAGCCTGTGGCTCCCTGAGCATCTACAGTGAACCAGTGCCAAGCTGCAGTGCTGGGCTTTCCACAGGCTGCTTCCCCAGCAACCACCAGCCCAGAACACGGGGAGAACAAACCCAGTTTGCTGGGAGCATGGTCCTACTGGGAAACATCAGCCCTGACTCCTCTGCCCTCTTTCCCCCAGTGGGTCTCGCAGCTTTAAGTCACAGGCAGCGACTTAAGGGGATTGATATTGCCTTAGGGCAGACAATTTGGATCTCCTGCCCCATTCCAAGAGCTCTCCTTCACTGGAAGTGAGCTCTGCCAAGGCTGAGCCAAGAGATGGGAGGGCATCAAAAGCCACACTGGGACCAGCATGACTTGCTAACTGGTGGGAGACTGGGTCCTGGCTCTGCTGCCAGGACCACATATATATATGTATATGTATATTATGTATATATTATGTATATAATAATAATGTATATTATTGCTGGGATGAGAAACACTGGCTATAACCCAACCTGCAGACATTTCTTTCTCCCACGGCTATTTCCAAGTGTTTCAGGATACCCCTGACCGAGCTGGCCTATCTGCAGTTTCCCCAGGAAACCCACTGCAGCAAATCCCTCCAGGATGGGAGCAAGGGTATGCTTCGTTTTCAGAAGCTGATCAGACTTCAGCAGGAGGAAAACGTCCTTCCCCGGGAGGGTGGTTGGGCACTGAACACGCTCCACAAGGAATGGTCATGTCCCCAAGGCTGCCAGAGCTCCAGGAGTGTTTGGACAACAGGGGGGACATGGTGGGATTGTTGGGGTGAATTGTGCAAGGCCATGAGGAGGACTTGATGATCCTTGTGGGTCCCTTCTAAGTCAGGATGCTCCAAAATTCTATGAGGCTGCAGCCTTGACAAACTCAGGGAAGACTCTCATGCTCTCAGTGAAGCTCCCACAAACCCAAACTCTGGCATTGCTGAGCTTTAAGGCACCTACCAGAGATAAACGCACTAAAACCTTTGATTTGTAGGAGTGCAAACACGTCCCAGCTCTGATGCAGGCGTTTGGCTGCGGCAGGACTAACTGGGACATTTTGTGGACATAGTTTTAGTGGTGGGCTTGGAATGCAGGAGGCGCCAAGAGGGAGCAAAGCGACTTTTTTTACAATACCTGTGGCCCCGGGGCTGGGCTGCAGACAAACACATTCAATCCTCAGGTATTTTAACACCTTTAAGGGGCTGTGTACAGGCGTTGTAACCCCTTTGGTGTGTTACAGGTATTGCAACATCCTTGGGGAGTGGGGCCAGCAGGTTCTCCGCAGGCTACGCACCACAATTAGTGTAAAACTCATCACACAAACCTGCGCTCCCCCTTCCTCCCTGCACACCCCCTTCCTTCCTGCCCGGCTCCCGGGGCGGGCCGG
>WEKX01022404.1:438877-531167 GCA_013390025.1 Pitta sordida
ACACGCTGGTTAATATCGGATTTCCAGCCTTTATATTTGATTTCCAGGCTGGATGGGGTCTGGTGACTTGGCACAGGGGTCTGCAGCCCCCGCTCGCCCCATCGCAGGGTTCGGCACTGCCAGACCTCGGTGGTTTTTTTCTCCCTCCTGGCACTTCCCGCATTCAAAGCACATCCCTAAAATGTCCCATTGAGTCCTGACGCGCTCCAATATCCCGGTCCGAGCTGAGACCGCAAGTGTTTTCACTCGTACGAACTAAAGGCGCTCGGATGGGCAGCGTCGGGGCACCTGCGGGTATGTGAATCCTGGGTATGTGAAACCTGTCCATTGCAGCATCCTTTGCTGCCTGGAGCAGGGGAAAGTCAGTACCTCCAGCTCCATTTTCATTAATTCCCCAGTGCAGAAGGATTGTTGCCAGAAGACTGGTGCTCTCTGAATGCAGCCAGGTGGGCAGGAGAGCGCAGTACATGGTGAGCCTGTGCCTCTCACCATATCGACCTCCTGAGCCTTGTTCTCGTCTCTGCTGGTTTACCCACAATTTGGAATGGAGGAGCGAGGTGTCAGGCAGAGCCGTGATGTCTGTGGGTAGCGGATGTCCAGGCTGACAGTCCGGATGGATCACAGCCTCCAGATGACTCTGTGGATAAATCACAGTTCAGGGAAGGCAAAAAAAGCAGTTAGAGGCGTGTCCTAAAGCTCAGGAAACGAGGGAATTTTAAAATAAAGTGTGATTGCTCCTAGGGAAGCAAGGTGAAGATAGATGCTGATGTGGAAGGCACCCTGATATGGAGAAGGAATTGGCAAGTGACATGAATTGCAGGGGTTGGTTTTATACTTCATCATGCTGCTTAGTGCAGGGTGTGGAGATGTTTGGGGTGAAGTTGTTGCCCCTTAAGGCCACTACAGTATCAGTCTGTCAAAGAATGTGGACTGGACAGAGCCGGTGGCACAGGTGGCTGTGGTGGGAGGAGGGCACAGGGGTGGGCAAGCTGTGCCACATCCATGTGGGTTTGGACAGCCCTGGTGCCTGGCTCCTAACCTCGCTGCCAGGGAGGGCTCTTCACTGTGACAGCCTTGAAGAAAAGGCCCCCCAGAAGGAGTTCATGTGAGATTATCTGCTTTAACTTCTCTGTCCAAAGTCAGCCCTCAGTGCCTGTCCTCCTTTCTCCAAGCTCCCTTTGAAGTCACATGGGAGAAACAGGCACTTCTGGGGGTGAATCGTCTCTCCAGGCTTCAACACCTCTCTCTGGATGAGATAAATTACACACTGGAGGTGCCTGGGCTTTTTCACTGACTGCAAGAGGAGCCCAGGAGGTGGGTTAGGCTTTGGCAGCGAGGAGTTAGATGAAACAAATCCCACCCAGCATGTCTGCTCATGGTGCAGCCGATGGTGTAAGCAGAGACTGGTCAGACTCCTTGTTTCTCTTAGACCGAGCACTGGGAGCAGAGACAGACCTTGGAAATCCTGTTAAAAACTGAAGCTAAGGGAGACAGGGATCTTGTTCCTCAATCAGGCTTCAGGGTGGGTATGGCAAAGCAGTTCCTCTCTCAGTTGTGGCACTTTGCAACACTGGGCAAGTCTGAATATTTTTTGTGGCAGGAATGTATGGATGTATATGTGGCTGCTCTGTTTTGCAATCTGACATTGGGAAGAAATCCTTCCCTGTGAGGGTGGGGAGGCCCTGGCACAGGGTGCCCAGAGAAGCTGTGGCTGCCCCATCCCTGGAAGTGTCCAAGGCCAGGTTGGACAGGGTTTGGAGTAAACTGGGATAGTGGAAGGTGTCCCTGCCAGCTACTGGACAGGCTGAATGCTGGCACAAGACACCAGTTAGTTCCTGGGCCTGGTGTGTCCCCAAGAACACTGTTGGGGTTTATCTTTGGTCTCAAGAAAGTGAATAATCAGCTGTAGGCGCCTGACTTCTTAAAGCACAAATTACCTGCATTGCCTTGATTATCAGCCTGGTGATTTCTGCTGTGTATTATAAATACAGATCCTGGCAGTGTCAGGAGGTTCTTTGATTCC
This sequence comes from Pitta sordida, assembly GCA_013390025.1. Classification (NCBI taxonomy): domain Eukaryota; kingdom Metazoa; phylum Chordata; class Aves; order Passeriformes; family Pittidae; genus Pitta; species Pitta sordida. Next base: position 440,901 of record WEKX01022404.1, read on the forward strand.
TTTGGCTGTGTGTTACAGAGAAGTGGATCAATGCTCAGTGTGAAATTAATGATCGGGAAAGAAAGAAGAACTGCTTTGAAACTTTGGGGTAGTCTATATTAGTTTAAGGTGCATAGTGATTCTCATAAATATGCTTTTCGTACATGGATATTTCCAATGGACAAGGATTAAAATGGAACATTTGGGGACTTAGTCTTGATTTTCATATGCTGTAAAATAAAAGGTTCGGGAGAAAAAGTGTTCGGGAGAGTGAAATAGACTTTTTAAAGCAGTCAGAGAAAAGAAAAAATTTGGTTTTTGCTTTGCAGCTTCTCTGAGGATAGAAAGACCTTGTACTTCAGGTGGAGCTCATGGGGCTGAGTCTGTTAAAATCACAACTGGAGTGGAATAGTGAGCTGAGTGCTTTCCATCAGCCTGAGCTGCCAAGGCCTCACAGCTACCTCGGGAGGCCATAAACCACTGGGGAGGGGAGCAGGACTGCTCGGGTTTCGTTTTTGCTGGCAAGAATTAGAGGCAAACTCTTCCCCTTCAGAAGAAGGAGGTGGCTGTAAAACTCACGAAGGTGAGATGTGAATCCGTCTCTGCCACTCTGGTGCAGAAAATCCCAGAGGAAGGGTTCCCACCCTGACAGATTATTTATCTGGAGCTCTTCCAGCCTGAAAACCACCTTCCTGAGGGCACTTATCCAGCATAAAACATCTCCTGTGTCCCTGTCACTTTCCCATCTCTCCCTGCCACATCCCACGTGTGGGTCACACCTGTGTTGGATTCAGCTACAAAGGTGTCCTGGACATAATTTTGGCCGTATTTGTGAGCTCCAGGTTAATCAACCCTGACCTTAGAGCTCAGCATCCTTTACTCCATTTCATGTTCTTCTAGGGAGAGCAGCACTAACTTCTACAGGTAGTAACTTTTCTGGCAGTTGGATTTGGAGGTACAAGTCTGCACATATGTTTTCCTCAAAGACACGCTTTGCAGTCTTGGTATAATTTAAAGGATCAGACTGTTCAGGCAGGGATTTTCTCCAGTGTAGATTTATGTTGGAGTTTAAGATAGGCATTGCTAATAGCCCTCAACCTTGGGTTGCAAGGGTGTTTTCAGAAGATAAACGACATGCTGTTGGCTTGACTTTGGATCTGTAGGTGACACTTTGAAGCCTGTTGAAAACTATTTTAAAACTATTAGAGAATTCTCTCATTACACGTAGGGTTTTGAATGGAAAATGTAGCAGTAGCTACATTAAAAAATAAAATAATCAGACAAATACTTAGTGAATGCTTGAAAACTTACTACTACTACTTTTCTCCAAGTGGACTTACTAGACACACCAGTTTGTTTGCATCAGTACCAGCTTCTTCCTGGTTATCCATACTTTTTAATCCTCTTGGGATCTCTTGGGAGTTGGTCTCTCACTTCCTACTAGTGCACCTGGTTGCTGTAACAGGAAGTTCCTCTGTCCAGGTGGGACACTCCCTCCTGGCTTTTGTGTGTGTTTTATCCTGCCTGTTCTGACAGGAGGAGAAGAAGGAGGTATCAGATCCTAAAGGAAAGAAAAGAGGAAGGCTGTGTGTGGGAGCAGGCTGGTCTGGCTAAGGACTGGTGAGGGGTAATGGTTGGGGTCGAGCAGTTACTGGTGGGACTGGGCTGGTGGCAGACAACAGCTTGGCAGTGCTGAGGAGCCAGTCCAGGGACCCTCCCTGACGCCCACCTGGCCAGCAGAGCCTCTTCAGTCACCTTAACAGGAGTGGTGAGCACACAAAGGCGCCTGATAACTCATTACATCCCAGCTATCTTGTGTTTGTTAGCCGACAAATATTTGCTTTATACGCCTAAATTGTGCATCCTGCCTGCAGCAGCCTCTCCGGATCTGGCTGGAGGTGTTTGATCAGAGGTGGGAGAAGGGCTATGGTGTGGGGTACAGCTGGGTGGTCACACAGGGTCGTGGCTGTCTGCTTGGAGCACGGGCAGCTTCCTTTTCTTAGGTGAATATTGTGGGTTGTAATATTTTGTGCCTGAGAACGAGCATTTTCCTGAGTCTTGGCTAAGCAGAAACGGAATTTAACACCTTGTTAAAGCATGGGGATATCTCAGCCTGCGGCATTTCCAGGTGTGGATGAGATTAATTTGCTTATCTTAGGTGAGGGCAGGTAATTGCTTGTGGAGGGGAGGTATCAGAGTCAGGATGTTAAAGCAAAAAGAAGTCAAATAGCTCCTCTGTTCCTCTCCCATTGTGCACAGTTGTTTGCCTTAAAACATCCAGTCCAGCAGAAATTCTGCAGGAGTCTCCCCTCCTCCTCTTCCTCCCTGATTCGCTTTGGTGGGGGCCAAGAAGCCACCGATGAATTGTGACTGTAAAGCGCTGAACTTAGAGGGGAGATGAAAAAAATCCTTTGAAACTTTTGTGGTCCTTGGGTCGGTGATGGGGTTTATCTTCTGACATCATGAGGATCTCTGACATTTCTAGTTTAGAAACAATAACTCGCCTTATCCGTCGTCATGTTTTTCTAATTAAAGACAAAGCTTGGTAAATATTTTTTAAATGATTGAATTTCCCAAGTATGGAAAACACATGTCGGGAGTCAGCCTGGCTGCGTCCGATGCGCCTTTTCCCATCGTGTCCCTTGGAGCATGCGAGTGCAAATACAGATTTAGAGCTGTGGGTGACAGGTTTATCTGGGATGATTGGCAAGGATTTATAAACCAGGAGGGGATTTACTTTGCTCGCCCTCCCTCCTGTTCCCCCTTTTCCTCCCCCCTGCCCCCCGTCTCAGAAATAGGAAATTGGGATCACATTAAACCCTAATTGGTTTGGCTCCAGCGCTAGTTCGGTGGCTGCCAAATAGTTAATTTATTGCGTGAGAGTTTGGCCATGTGTTGAGAGGCAAATTTGCTTGAAGCAAGGCATCTCTGTGAACTATACATCCATTCCTGTGCCAGGTCCTGTTTACAGCATCTCCGGAGCAGGGTGCAGGAGGTGTTTTCCATCCCCATCCCGGCAGGACAGCGAGGGGGGGACCCTGCTGAGGGGCTGCCGTTCTGCCTTCCTTGCTCCCCTGCCAAAACACTTTCAGGAATTGTTGCCTGAAGGAGCTTAAAGTGGTTTTAGCTGGACTTGGCGGTCTGAGTTTGGAATCTGCCAGCTAGATAAGACGTGGGAGGCTCTCAGGAGAATAAATGCATCTGTTTGGGAGATAGCAGCAGGCCTGGGCTGTCACCACAGAGCGGGGCCAGGTGGGGAGTCCCCGGGGGTGGCAAGATGGCTTTTCCTGGAGGATGTGAGAAGGGCAAATGGGAAGCAGGCATATCTGGCTGGCTTCCCAGGGCCCCACAGAAGCCCTCCGTGGTCCTGCCCTTCTCCATGAGGCCACTTGGGCCGGTGGCTGTCGGATATCCCAGATTTGTCATTACTTGCTGATGGACTGGAAGCATCTAATTGTGCTTGGCTCCTGTGGAGTTTTCTGGAAGCTGGACTCTGGTGGAAGAACTTGCATGGGCTTGAAGGATGAGCAGCCTTCACTTAGACCATCACTGCATTCACTGACTCTTGTCAGGGAGCTGTTTGGATTTAAGAGGATGCTACTGCCAGAGTTAAAGACTCTCGTTGCTAGTGCATCTCCGGTCTGGAGTACGATTTGCAAGAGGCTGTGTAAGGAATAAATCCATGGCTGTGGCATTTTCTTTCATTTCTTGCTGAGTTAAATAACAAACTTTGTGTAAGGGAGCTGCTTCCAGCTCCGAGGCAACAGAATTATCACCGTCGCGCTCAGCGGAGCCCTTTCTGTGTCAGCTGCTATTTCCATTGTGAACTTGATACCTGAAGGCTCAATATTGTGACCCTTTAATTTTCAGCTGCTGAAATGTACCCTGTGAGCTGGCTAAAGGGGAAGAGCTCAGAGGGGAATTTGCAATAGTTATGCAGTGGGAGCAGTGTGTTTCTTTGGGTATTTCTTAAGTGCTGAGTGTTTAGGAGAAATTGATAGGTAGCAGCAAGGCACATTTAGCACTTTTCCTTCTAGAGCTCTTGCTTCCTGGGATGTAATAAAATCCATTAAGTTCTATTTATGATCTAAGGCCCGGTATAGTAATAGTTTTATTTGGATAATTATGGCTGTTCTCCCGATAATGAGAATACAACTGAACATTTCCAGGCCTACTGCAATGTCTAGAGGGGTACGGGGTTGGCACAGGCAAATGTTTGCCAGTTTTACTGAAGAGTCAGAGACACCAGTTCAACAAAAAAAAAAAATCCTGGATAAAGCCAAGTGTCTTTTTAGGAAGACAGATCCTGCCCATGGGTGTCACATTGGGCTGTGCTGCCTTGGACTTGCCAGCCATAGCGTGGAGGTGAAGGGTTAGGCAGACCAAAGTAAAACAAATTGGACAATAGGAAGTAAATGCAGTGGTTTGTTTTGGACAGCACCTTTCCATCCCCAGGTCTGAGGGCAGGTTCAACATCCATCAGGGAGCAGCCTCTCCCCACTTGTGTATCTCCTACCTCCTTTGAAATGCAGCCACTTCTGGGATGAGCTGCTGTAATTACTTTAAAGTACATCATACTTCCACTGCTTTTGGCAGGAAGGAAGGAGGAATACTGTGCTCCATCGCCAGACAAAATAGAAATCAACAATTGGGATTTTTCTCAAAGAGCGGATCTATCTTCTCTGCCATTAAACCCGAGTTGGATGGAAGCCTTGTACCCATTTTGCTTTCACGGTGTGAGCGCGGCGTTCTGCAGCACACAGCCCATGTTCACACCGAGATTTAAAGCAGCAAATTCTAGCCAGAAATTCTTTCTAGCCCTTTGCTTTCCTTCTGCTGTTTGCTTCCCTTTTCTCACTACAGCTGCTGGTGGATCACCTTCCGTGGTGAGTAACGAGACACGCTGTACTTCACGTTGTGCTGCGAAACTGTGTCATCTTCAGGAATGTTCTTTCAGAGAGGCATTCCCTAAACTATCACAGGAAGCACTAAAAACCTTCAAGTTTAGCTTGAGGTCACTTTTGTCACCCAAACACCTTCCTGTTTGCACCTCAGTGTGTTTTTGAGTGTGTCCATGCTGGAGCTGAGGTTGAGTGTGTGTACAAGCAGATACATCCAGGTTTTCTAACCTCTTTTTTTCCCTACTCCCTTCTCCTCCCTATTCATAGATGGAAGTTGTGTTAAATTTGCCACCCTCACTGTGGAGCCATCCACTTCCCAGGACCAATTAGACTTTCTCTCTACAACTCCCTCAAAGGAGGGTGTGAAGGGATGAGAGGAAATGGCCTCAAGTTGCACCAGGGGAGGTTCAGATTAGATAGTATTACCAAAGATATTTCTCTGAAAGAATGGTGAGGCAGCAGAGAAGTTGCCCAGGGAGGAGTCACTGTCCCTGGAAGTGTTCAAGCAGCATCTGGGGATATGGTTTGGGGATGATTATAGTGGTGCTGAGTTGACAGTTCCTCCAGCCTTGATAATTCTGTTGTGATTCTGTGGTGGTTGTTTTGTTGTGCCAGAAGATCTGCTTAGAGATGGAGAAAAAAGGCTGTGACCCTGAGTATGGTTTCCAGAAAAATACTGGGCAAATTTGTGGCAGCCCTGAAGTTTTGCATATCTGGGAGGGCATTCCCAGAACCTTCGCAGAGCTAAAATGGTTCAGGGCTGTGGGATGAAGAACAGATCCCTGACCTGGTCTCTGCTGTCATCTGTGCCTCCATCTCTTGGAAGCCAAGCCACCTCTCACCTGCACAGCTGTACACAGAAAAGAGAAGCAAGAATTTAGGAGAACAGGCAGGGGTGTGTTCACAGCTTCTAAACCTGAAGCTGGGGTTGTCAGGGACTGCAAATCAACATCACAAAAAATGGAATTTTGGGTGGATCCCCTGCATCCATTTACTACTGTTTGTTTAGCCCTCTGCTGCAAACACCCGACTCCGGGTTACTGCCCTTGGTCCACCTGAGTTTCCACATTCCAGAATGCTGATGGTGCCTTTTTTCCCCCCCCCAGGGGATGATTGGTTTTTTTCTGTGAAAGCTTGGTCTTATCTAGGTACGCTGAGCACCTAGAAGTTAATTTTATGGAGTCTTCTTAGGAAGAATCTTGGCCTTGCACTGGGCTTGCACTTCAATATTCCAAAAACTCCCAGGTTTATTTTCTTCTTGAATATATTTGTCTCATTAAACAAACCTTTTTTTTTTTTTTCCCTGTGTAGTGAGAGAAAATAAAATGTCTTTGTGGATGTGAATGAGTAAATAACTATCTGAGCACACAAACTGTTGAGCAGGTAATTTTTAGATGCTTCTTGATTTGCCTGCTATGGGTTTAATTGAAAAGTTAAGTCTTCAGTCCCTGCAGCTACTGTGTTCATCAGGTTTTATTTCCTATTTAATAATTACAGCAGTTTCCCTCGAGCTCTGTGCCTCTAATTAAGAAAGCTAAGTTTGATATAAAGTTAATGGAATGAAGTTTGTTTTATTTTAATGGCAAAATATGCTCACAAACAAACATTTGTAGACTTCATCACTACTCCTGAAGACTCTTTACCACATCTTGATCCCCCACCAGTGCTGAGGACTATCCTGCTGGTTTAAGGACAATTAAACATCAAAAACTAGGCTCTTGTCCATGCAAGAATTCTTGCCTTCAATCTCACAGGTACCGAGCAAGATAGTTTGGCTGGCACAGGATCTCTGCTTTTCCTTGTGCACTTGTCCATGAGAACTACCTCAGTTCCCACCAGAAATGCACTTTTACTGTTCTGCTGGTGCTCTTGGTCTGGAGAAGCACCACACAGAGCTGGTCCTGCTTCAGGTGGACTCTGTGTGGGTGTGCCCAGTTGCTCTGAGAGCTCCTTCAGGTGAAAGGCAAGCTGAGGATGAGCCAGTGGACACCAGGAATCTAAATCCATCACCAGTGATCCCGTCCAAATGGCTGTACTTCCCCGAGCAGCAGCTCCATGGATGGAGATGCACCTCTTCACACCTGTTTTATAACACAGCAGCAAAATATTCCGGCCATCCAAATAGTTTATAGCCCGACAAACAAATTCTGGCAGTGGGAGCACGAGTTTCCATCTCATTAAGCTGTTGGCAAAGCTCTGGTAATTCCAGTCACTGATACAGTGCAGGAGTTATCCCTGGACATGACTGGCTGTGTCAGGTCAGAGCATCACTGTTTTTTCTCAGCAGTTGTGTGTTTGTACATGAGGGTAAAAGAAAGTGTTGAAATGTCAATTCATTGGGTTCTTCTCTGGTGCTGGAGCAAGGTCTTGTGAGGTCAGAAAAAAGGTGTCTGAGGATTTCTGTACAATAGACGTAGAGTGGATTTCTACACCTAAGTTGTAATGAAGAATTGTTTTCAAATCTGGTTGGGTTTTTTTAATACAGAACATGGCATGGATTCTCAGTTAGGCAGAGGCTTGAAGGTTCATCTTGGAGCTCACCAGCTGCACTGCAACCCAGACTGGCTTTGGCACAGCTCCTGCCATCTCCCAGCTCTTCATGGGGCTGTATGAAATCATCTGGAGCTTTTGATCCACTGTCTAGGAGCAGGTCAGCTACAGCATGGCCATTCCCATGTTGGGAAATTGTGCTGTGAGTTGGAGAGATGGAGTTGGGTGGGCTGGAGATTGTGATGTTCTCTGGCTCCTCCGGCAGGTGTTTTGTTGGAAGGGTGGCACACAGATGTCTGGAGGCATGGGAATTTTGTCACCAGTGCTGTTACAGATTTTACGGTGTCTTGCAAACCAGACAGAGCAGTTTGCTCTCCCTGCCACGTGTTAACCTTCTGCAGCTTGAGACAAGCACCTGCAAAATTCATTTCAGAGGTTGCTCGTCCAGTCCCAGAGATGAAGGAATTTTGTAGTAGGGCTTTCATAAAATTTATATGGTTTAGCAAAGATCCTGTAGTTTCCTCATTAAAGCAGGATTATCCTTTTGGGATTAGCTGTTCTGCATGGGTGAGGAAGACAGCCACACTCCACTTCCATCATGAGCTCCTGCCTGCAGAGGTGTACTGAGAAACGGGAGAGGCTGAGTTTCCATCAAACACAAGGATACAGGTGTTTGGAAAAGGGACCCAAGAGGAGCTTTTACAAATGTGGGAGTGATTTGAATTGACTCTGAACACATGGAAGAATTGTAGCAGGCTGCACCTCCAGCTTTCCCTTCAAACATCCCATCTCCAAGACTCATCCTGCATTTAACATCCTCTGTCATTGGTGCAAACCTTAGGGAGTGAATCTGCAGCTTTTCCATATGCTGAAAAAAAAAAAAACAGGCAGGGAAACCTTTTGATTTGCACAAGGATCTTCTGTAGTCAATGAAAGTTGATCCTTTCTGGAACTAATTCCTGTCAGTTTGGCCTTGCAAGGTGTAATTTAACCCTCAAGTTATCTCCTTTGTTTCCAGAAGTTTATTACATAGAATCAAAGAATGATTTGGGTTGGAAGAGATCTTAAATCTCATCCCATTCCAGGCCCCTGCCATGGACAGGGACACCTTCCACTAGACCAGGTTGCTCTGAGCCCAGTCCAGCCTGGCCTTGAGCATATCTCATGGAATTTTTTTCTGGTATGAATTCTGCTGAATTCAGTTCAAGTCATCTAAAACACTCTGCTAAATAACAAATTCCTTCTTGAACTGATGCTGTAGCATCCAGACATTTGGAGCCCAGACTTCCAGACACTGAGAAGTGGATTTGTTTTTTTTTAAAAGTGCACTATCTGCCTTTACAGCCTGTAGACACATAGTTACATACCTCTGTGTTCCTAGTATAAATATTGCCATCATTGACCAAGGACTTGCCGGAAAACAGTGCTAAGAAATGCTGAAGCAGCACTGCTAACCAGGGAGATGTATTACACTGCTCTTAGTTGTGAGGAGTCTCCAAGAAGAATGAACTGTTGGACCAGAAGCCTGCTCAGACTGCAGCATTAACCTGAAGAGAGGTGTTATTTGACATGACTGCTGTGAAAATCCCTCAGAAAACGGTTCTAGTACTTTTCTTGCGCTGCTCACGTTGACATTCCTTATTGGATGAGTATCTGTTTTTCTAGAGAAGTAAATTTCCAAGTACTCAGCACTGTAGCTTGAAGCATCGGGTCAGCAGTGAAGAGGATGATGGTCTTCCTGCTCTATTCCGACTGCCAGCCTGGAATCCATGTGGATGCCTGGGCACAGCTGCAGCTGCCGTGCTGGTTGGGTGGGTGCAACCCAAAGGTGTTGTGTGAAGGGTGCAGCTGGTTGTAAATGTGCAATTGTTGGGTCATCTGATGGCGGTCACTCATCTTCCACACCTTCAGGGGCTTGTTTTGGTGGCTGGTCAGTGGAAATCGGGCCAGCTGAGCATTTCAGGTTCCGTGGGGTCAAAGCAGGCAGATCATTAACCACAAACACAACATTTCCAACCTAAACACCCGACAGAGCCTTAAGCAGGGCAGGAGCTCTGATCTCTCCTTGCAGCACAGGGCAGGGCTGTGCCTGGCCAGGTGTTTGCCTTTAACTGCAGCTGCTCCATCTGCAGAAGCAGGTGGAGACGTTCAGCAAAACACAGCTGGGAAAAGTGAAGAGCAGCCCCGGAGGTGCTCGTTCACCTGGGCAGAGGACACCCCAAAGCAGGATCACAGGCCATAAACTCGGCTTCACCTCAGCCACGCCTCTGGGTAGAATTAGTGAAATGAAGAGGAAGTAAATGTATGCTCGAGCTGCTTTAGAGTTTGTTGGCTGTTGTGTTTTTTTTTTTTTCTCCTCAGTAGCAACAGCCAAATCAAATCAGCTCTTTCCAGAATGCTGCCGTTTAACCGCCTCTGCCATCAGCTCCAGTCCCACTTCAGAGAAGCTTTCCTGATGAATCTTGCTTTTTCATCTCCTCCTACTACACGTGTTTATTATTGGTTCTTTTAAATAAGAGATTTCTTTCTTATTCTTCCCTCTGAGATTTTTTTTTATAATTTATGGTGTAAAGAATCAAGATTTTGATGACTTTTGAAGTTTCGAGTTTAGCAAACCTGAGGTTTGGATCGAAGGTAGTTTTTGTTCACTTCCTTTTTCCTTTCTGTGTATGTTAATTTATTTCAATATGGAGATGTTTGGCTTCTTATGGCTCTTAAGTTGTCTGAACATGTACAGCCAGTGTGTGAAGTAGAAGACACCCGATTTCTTTGATGTGATACTCTCAGCAAACGCTGCAAAATCTTGTTTTTGAGCTTCCATTGCCCAGGGACAGTGTCACCTGGATGTGAAGTGCTCGGATCCAGCGCAGGCAGATCCTCAGAAGTGGCTTCCTGCTAAGGGGTGAGGATGGAAAAATAAGTTTTGTGAACTTTGCATGACTCTCTCCTCTCCATCTCTCTGACTCCAAGGGGAATTTTGCCGTTAGTGCCTGCTGGGTTGATGTAGAAAGAGTTCAGGGAGTGAGTGCAGATGTGCGGCTCGGGGTGAGGTGAATCAAGGCTGGAAGGGCTGGGAACAGCTGTGGTGGTTTTGGAGGGACCTGATGCAGCAGTTGAGAGTTTCCTCTTCAGCTGGGTTGTCTCAAGCTGCTGCACGTTAAATCCTGAGAGTTTGTAAGGCTGAGGGGGTTGGAGTGCTTCCTCAGCCCGGTCTTGTTCAGCTGTTTCTCCCAGGAGAAGATATCTGTGGTGTTTTGAGAACTGACTTTCAGTACCTGCTTAGCTTTGTTAAATAAGTTTGTTTCAGGAGGATCTTGTGATTGAATCTTTCTTCTCTTGTAAAATGTCCCTTTGTCAAGACTTTTCTTGGGACCAGGATGTTCTCAGGAGATCAGAAACCACTCTGGCTGCTCCATAGATGTCTTTACTAAATTATACAGAATGGCCTAAATAAATATTTACTGATTTGAGTATCTCTTTGTCATCCTGGTAGAGCAGTGACTGCTTGACCTTTGGCTGTCCTGGTGTCTCCTTGGTTTTTGTAAATCTGCAAAGAATATTTGGGAGGTTTTTGTTTGGTTTGGGGGCTTTTTTAGTAACCATGTGGAAGGGGAAGATTTTAAGTCCAGGTTTCACAAGATAGGGCTGTTTAGGCCCAGGGCTCCAGCTTTACTGGAGGCAATAAATGGTGTCCTCAGCTTGATCCGGGGTTGAGTTCAGGGGGGAGGATGGATCCTGGTGGATCCTGCCAGGTCCTGGTGCAGCCAGCAGCACCACCAGACACCGCTGTGGTCCCATGTGTGCCCTTGTTCAGAGGGAAGGACCCACCCTGGTGTGATCGTGGGCTGAGCTTGGCTGGGGCTCTTGGAGGAACAGTGTAATGGGAATGACAAGAGAGCTGGACCAGAGGAGAAAAATTCATGTTAGCCTGAATATGGCTTTTCATCCTCTTTAAATTCTTTTGCTTCTTTGAAGTGTGAGTCCCAGATGCTGCAGAAGTGTTTTTCCAGACGTGGCTATGCTGTCTTGCTGTGTATTTTCCAACAAATTGCTGAATTACTGTTTTCTTTCTGGCCTCCAATTTTTTCTTTTTTCATAGCTTTATCTTTTTGTCTGGATGTTTTACATGGCTGAAACTCATTCTTGTCTCACGTACCCATCTGAGAACTCCCAAGTGAGACAGTGTCCCCACTGAGCCATCTTACAGGACAGGAATGCTGCCTTTTTTCCCAGGAAACTTGTAAATGTGAATTTCCTGTTAACAGGAGCTGTAAATCCGCAAATAGGCTCTGCTTCCGGCAGGACAGGAAGGTAATAAAATTTCAGGTCCTCATTCACTGTGCCTGGTGCTCTTTGAGCTACATCCAAGCACTCCAGAGGCATGGGAGGGAACCTGCTGGTTGCTCTGCACCTCTGGAAATGAGTCTTTCCCTTTATTTTTTCCCTTTTAGGCACCAAAATACGGATGCAAGCCTAATAGAAGCCAGTTGGAGAATCTCAAAGCCCTAATGGTTCCAGAATAATGCTTCTATTGCTTGTTTTCTCCTTTCCTTTCTCCCTGCCTCTCCCACTGCTGAGCTAATCTTTGATTGTGAGGGGTTAACTCTCTCCTACATCCAAACCAGGCATTTTGGGGAAATGAGCTGGCCAAAATCTGGCAGCTATTAGGAGACCAAAGCCACATGGATTTGGGAGGCTGATGGATGCTTTATTTCTGGGTAGGTAGCAGGGACGGGTAGCTGATGACAGGTACATGACAGGTGGCTGAGCTTGCAATGGTTGGGATGAGTGTGCTGATCTTCAGGATTGGTTGTTGGGGATGTTAGGAATTCTCTGTGCTGTTTGGGAAGGGATGCAGACCTGTGAGGGGGTGGGAGCAGAGAGTGGGGAAGGGAAGCAAAAACAAGACCAAAAAAAGAGATTAGACAAGAGATTAAAAGGAAGACGTGGTTCCAGAACATGGAAACAAGGAGCAAACAGGCAGGATAAAAGGGAAGGTCTGGATGGAGGCTGAACTCTCTTAATAAGCATCCCACTAATTAATCGTTTCTCATGTGGCATCGCCGGGATGTGGATGATATCCAGCCCTCTCCTCCTGACCTCTGCGCTCTCCTCTCTGGCCGCCCGGGCTGGTTTTCCCTTGGCTTCCTGCCCCGATCCCAACCACAACCTTTGGCGAGTGCTGCGGGCGGGATGGGAGGCACATGGCAGCGGTGTAAGGGGAGCCTCTCGCAGTCGCCTGTGCCTGGGTGGGCGTGCTGGTTCTTTCGTAAACTAATAGCTCCCAGCAGTGCTACTAAATCAGACTTGGTGGAGCCGGGAGCTGAGCGCTGGAATGCCGGGCCAGGCGCAAAGGGCTGTGCTGGGTTGTTTCTCCTTTTTTTTTTTTGTTGGGTTTTTTTTTGTTTCCCAAGCCCAGCTTTTGTCAAGTCCAAAGGGTCAGCGGAAAGTAGGAGAAGGAGCTCGCAAGGAGAAATGGTTAAAAAATAATTTTAAAATAACCCCACATGTTTTTAACTGTTTGGATTTGGTTTGGGGGTTTTCTTTTGTGTGTGTGTATCTTTGAGGCTGGAAGGAAAGGAACCCTGTTCAGTGCTAAACTTGCAAAGCCAACAAACTGGGATGCTGCTGGGAAGCCCTCTTTAAAATCCTGAATTGGTGGGTTTGCTGGTTTTAATGACCAAAACTGAGGATTTTTATTTTTTTTTAAGAGTGAATTAAGAGGAGGCTGTGGTTTGGGTGAGAAACTAGGATATTTTTAATCAAGGTTACCCGGTTAGTGACAACTAATTAATGAGAAAAAGAACCCTCCTTTGGTGGCTGTGTGGTGGGGAGGTCCCACCTTCCTCTTCCAAAGCACCAGGAAAGGAGCAGAGCCCCAGGAGCCCTCAGAGATGAGCAGTCCCAGGGACTGGAGGAGAGGGAATCTTGGGATGAAACTGGGGAAAAAGGCTTCTTTTAAAAGAGCCAAAGTTAAAAGAAGGAAAAGCCAGAGGCTGCAGGAGGGATGTCACTGATGGAGGGAGGTGCTGGAAGCAAACTGGGGAGTAATGACCTGCTGTAGGGAAGGGGTTTGGGATCCATCACACGCGTTTTATTGCTCACATTTTGCTTGTCCTTTCTGGCCAACCAAAGTTCAGCTGACAAGTCCTGCTTTGATAAGCTTTAAGCTGTGTTTTCTTAATTGTTAAAGGTCTTCCATGTGAGAGGTGGTAGGGAGTCTTCAAAGCCTGGACACGGCTCCCAAAAGCCTGTTGTCTCACCTGCAAAAGGGAGGATTTCTGCTTCCAAAATTTGTCTGAATCATAGGCATGTGCTGAAGGGGTTGGCCCTGCAAGGAACTGGGTGGAAGTGTCAGATTTAGAAGGTAACTTTTAAAGTAGAAGTGTGTGAGAGCTGCAGCAGAGCTCCATCAGCACAGCTTCCACTGCCAGGAATGATCCTGGTCGGGGTGTTGGGCAATTAAAGATGAGCATCACTGAAATGACAATTGGAGGGGAGCGGATGTGTGTATTTTAACAAATCTCTGTAATCAAACGGCACTGCTATTGATCTGAAAAATACTGTCAAGCTGCAGAGCTGTTGGACCAGAATTAATCCTCTGCAGGCTGGATTTTACTCCCTCCAAATAGGATTACTCATTTTTTTCATATTTCTGTGTTTGGTTTAAATACCCGTGACAGCTACAGAAGCTTGGATTTCTAATCAGAACAAGGGTGTTAGATTTAGGAATTGGTTTGTTGTTTTTGGGGTGATATTTTTAATCAGGACATCAGTTCCTGCCTGTTTTTTCTCTACATTTGTGGTCAGAGGAATAAGGCAGCATCTGCTTAGGTGACGTTGTGTGTCCCACCCCTTAATGGTTGGCCAGAAGTAAAATTTCAGTAACTTCCTTAAGTTGTTCTTAGTTCCTTGTTCCACTGTGGTTGCCCTGTTTTGGTTTGGTTTTTCTTTTTTGCAGTGTCTGATTGTAGTTGTTCTGGGTGTAAAATTCTGCCAGTTCAGTGAAGACCAACTTGTAATACGGTTTTTCCCCTCGTGGAGAGTACTGAAATGGCATGAAAACCAAACACTGCTCATGTTCACTCCTGAAGGAGGCAATGTAATTTGATTTCCTTGAAGGCTGGAGCCCCTCTGCTCTGGATGAGGCTGGGAGGGCTGGGGGTGTCCAACCTGGAGACCAGAAGGATCCATGGAGATCTCAGAGCCCCTTCCTGTGCTTAAAGGGGCTCCAGAAGAGCTGGAGAGGGACTTCAGACAAGCGTCTGGAGGGACAGGACAAAGGGGGACTGGCTTCCCAGTGACAGAGGGCAGGAGTAGATGGGATATTGGGAAGGAATTCTTCCCTGTGAGGGTGGTGAGGTTGGATGGGGCTTGGAGCAACCTGGTCCTGTGGAAGGTGTCCCTGGCCAAGGCACGGGGGTGGAATGAGATGAGTCTTAATGTCCCTTCCAAGCCAGACTGTTCTATGAGCTTATGACAAATTAAGCTTGTTAGCATAATCTGCCGTGTGCTAATTCAAATAATGGATGTATTGAAAAGAGGATGTTTGTTCAATGTGATAAATTTGCCAGGAATGGAGAGGTCTAATCTCTGATTTAGGGGGGTTGCATGTCTGTCTGCTGAGCTTGAACTCAAATCAGAGTCTCCTCTGCAACCCCACCAGCATCGCTTCAAAGGGAGCAGTCCCTCCTTGGCTCCACTGACTTGTAAGGCATAAAGAAGGCAATAAAATGTTTGACTTTCCTGCCAGACCTGAGCCTGGAGGAGTAGGAGGATCCCAATTGGTTTCCATCAGATTCCAGTTAGCATGAATTTACGGTTTCTACTTAGGCTGATAAATGGCTTTGGCTGCCTCGGTGCATTTGGATTTATTTTTCTGTGCAATGGAAAGTGGTCAGTTTAAAAAGGCAAAGGCTTTCCAGGGTTACCGTGATTTCAAGTGAAGCTTCTTTCCGAGGCAGGAACACAGCAGGCAAAAAATAAAGCTGAGGCACATCATGAAATATGTGTGGAATAGCGGAGAAATCAGAAGCAGTTTGGGTCTCTTGTGCTTGCTGTGGCAATAGGCTGTGATAGGCATAAAAATTCCACTGGAAACTGGAAAAATTCTTCAGATTTCCTCGCTTTCCTCAGAAACCACACTGAGCAGCAGGTATCAATAGCTCCCAGTGTTCAAACTTCGTTTGCATCGTTCTTTCCATGGAACATTCCCAGGAGAAGAAAGCAGGAGCAGATTAGCATGGGGAGAGCAGTTTCCCCCGTGCTGCCTGCAGTCCTGCTTCCTTCCTCTGTGGTGGTGGTGTCTGGCCTACAAAACCTGTTTCAATGCATATTTGGGGAGCAGTGAAGCCTCTTGGTTGCAGTGAGGTCAGTGGATATCTGGAGTTTCCATCCCTGGAAATGTTCAAGGCCAGGTTGGATCTGGTCTAGTGGAAGGTGTCCCTGCCCATGGAAGGGGGTGGCACTGGGTGAGCTTTAAGGTCCCTTCCAACCCAAAACCATTCTGTGAGTGTCTCACTGTCTTCCATTAGTGTGTTGCCTCTGCTTCCTTCTGCTCTGTTTGGAAAGGTGGTGGCTGAGCAGGACGTGGCTGCTGGGGTGCATCCTCCTCTGCCAGAATGGGGACTGCTTTGTTGGTGTTGCTGGAGAGACCAGTTGGCAACGGCTCCATGGATCTGTCTCAGCCCATGGGGAGCTGAGGCATGGCCAATGTTCGGGATGAGCTGAGGCACTTGGATCATGTACAAGACACAATCCATGAGCCTTTCACAGGAGGTTTTGCGATGGCTCTGCTCAGGGCATGCAGGTGATTCCACCTTTAGTTTTTATGCCTTGAGAGCCCAAAGCCACATGTGCACTTTCCTTACTCTCTGAGCCATGAGCTCTGGCCAGAAGTGGGGATGTATTCCCTGAGAATGTTGGGTTTTGGTTGATGTTGGGCCATGGACACCATGGCAAAGAGTGTATACGTTTTCATAAAGGATTACAAAGTCACAACATTGTAATTGTACTTAAAATATTTGGAGCAATCTGAGTTTTTGATGTTTCAAACTACTTTGGTGTATAAAAATGGGGAAAGGATTTCTTTGGCCATGGGTTGAAAAAGGATATTTAGAACCCAGTTGTCATAGTTAGGGACAGCTTTTGTTTGTGTGCAGTGAAATGTTACAAGCTGTTCAGATCCTTAAGTTAAAATATGATTTAAAAGGAAGTTGAGGGAGCACCTGATGCTTGTTACCTATTTCACAAGAAGTCCCACGTACCTTCTGAGAGGGCTTTTTCTGATGACTTTGACCCAGAGACCTGCCAGCTCCCACCTCTTGAGCACCTTCTGTTCATCAGACAACAGACCCCTGCTCTGTCACACTCAGACCAAAGTCCTTTGAATTCGCTGGTTTGTTTGGAGATGTTGGGACAGGGCTGGACAGGGACCAGCAGTGTCTGATGCTGAATGCTTAATGCCTTAAGCACAGGGCTGCATCCATCTGCCTGGTACCATCTCCACTGGGGACAAAGCTGCAACATGAGCTTGCTTCCTATAAGACATCAGAGAATCCACATAAGAGCCACTGCTGTCGGCACGACCCCGGCCAGGGAGGGCTCCTGTTGGGGACCTCACAGTGCGAGGCGCCGGGGAGCTGCTCATGAGATGCAAGTTCCATAGGAAAATAACTTTATTAGTTCTGGTGCCGGTGGAGCTGCTTTGGGTTGTGTCTCCTTTCATTGTCTGTGTAATTTAGAGATGGTTTTTCCATCTCAGCTTATGAAATATTGAGAGCTTCAGTATTTTGCGCAACCTCCATCAGAAGTGTCAGAAGCCCCAGCGAGCTGAACTTTCTGAAGTTAAATGTTTTATTGATGTGCCTTGCCAGCAGCAAGCCCCACCAGCAGGGACTGAGGTGCAGGAAGAAGTGAGTGCCTGTTCCCAGCCCACTTGCTGCCCAAGCATCATCTCATGGGATGCTCCAGGTACCCACGTGCTGATACTTGAATGGGATTCACTTTACTTCTTTTTATAACTGAGGCATGTGAAATTGCTGGTCTTGAGTGAGGTTCGGAGGTGGGAGAGTTGCTGTAGACCTGTGCCCCCTCTGCCTGCAGCCAGACAAGGAAGCAGCAGCTTAGTGTGTTCTTATAGCAGCCCAAAGTCTCCTGCCAAAATGCTCCCCCAGTTATCATCCAGCGTCCTGTACTGGGAGACCTGTCCTCTGCAGGAGATCATGGCCCCTGTGCTCATAAACATGTGCTCTGCCTGCTCACAGAATGCTTTTTAATGCTGCCTTTAAAGCACTTTTCTCCCTTTACAGCCTTTTCCCCTCCCAAAGGGAAGCTGAGGTAGCTTAAACTAATTAGGAATAAGCAGCAGAGAAGCCGAGAGTGAAGGGTTAGGTGGGATGCTGGCGGGGCAGTACCTGTGGAAGGTTTTATGGACATGGCTTGGCAGTTTGCAGTAGCCTACCAGAGCACTGGGAATTGCATAAAAAGAAGTATTTTCTGTCTGTGAACAAGTAAATTTCCCATCATGCCTATGCCAGCTGCAGAGAATTTGGCACGTGTGATTTCTGGACTTCTGAAAAGCCAGCTTGGGCAATGGCTCTTAGTTCGCTGCCCTGGAAAAGTACAGAGGGAAAGTACAGAGGTCCCTGGTTCTCAAAAAAAAGTATCTGCAGGGAGAGGTGCTGTTGCCTGCAAAGATTTGGAAAGGATGTCAGGACTTGATCCTGCTCAACTTTATGGACTGGAGCGGTGAATCCCTGCCCAGCTCTTAAAATATGGCTGTGCATGGTCTGCCAGCAAAGCACAAATGTTGTGTCTCCTCATTTATGGGAGCGTGGAGGAGGATGGTTTGGGCAGGAACTAGAGGGGTGGTTGCCCCTTCTCCAGGCGGTCCCTCCGGCAGCCAAGGATGCCTGTGTGCGTGGCCAGGGATGCTGTTGTGTAAATCCGTGTTTGCCCGGCTCCTGGTGAATGGTGCTGGGCTGATGGGATTAGTCAGGGGCCTCCGGTTAATATCTGTTGTTCACGCCGCACCTCGGGGAGCGGCTATTCAGGATTAGCAGCAGGTTTGAAGGTGGCAGAGCCGCCACTTCTGTGCATTAATGGGACAGGGAATTGTTCAAACGTGGTTGTGTCCGGTGGGTTCCTGCTCTGAGGTCCCGGCGGAGTTCACCCCCGGTATAAAACATTTCGGGTTTACATTTTCCTTTAACACTTCCTCTTCGAGCCCAGTAATATGTTACACATTTAACAGCTCTTCCTTTGAATTTTCCAGTCTGCGTTCGGTACCCTTGCAACATCAGTATCTTGTTATCTTGTTGTTGCTTCTAATTGCGAACACATGCCAGCTTTCCAGCGCCGCAAACTCTGGCGCTGGGCTTTGGGGATGGTGGGGGGGAGAGTTCACCGCGAAGATTTACGTGAGTGGGCAAAACCTTCCGAAAATGAATCCGCTGGTTTACCCAACAGCTTATCCAGGTTTCCAAACCGAGGGCTGAGCGGAGGCTGATGTGCCCCCCCTCGGTGCTGCTGATTTTGGGGGGGTTGGCAGCGCCCGTGTTGGACGGTGCAGCCTTTCTTTCCTCCCACCGCTGTCTCGCTGTTGTTGCCGGCCATAAACAAATTACATGTATTTAACAAGTTAATGTCAGGCGGGCTGCGAGGCGCTGGTAGGTGTGTGCCTGGTGACATCAGCTGGCGAGCAGCCTGGCAGCAGCGCGGCGCAGGCAGGGAGCCGAGGGTGTGTTGCCTCTCTAAAGCTGGGTATTCTGGCAAGGTGGAGAGCTGGTCTGTTTGGCAGGACCTTCCCATCTGGGATCCATCTGTGTTTCCCTGGAATCGGACAGGCGGCTCCAGGCAGTGAGAAATCGCAGATGTGCGGGACCTGACACATGTCCAGCTAATGAAAGGAGAAGGCAGGCTGGGCTCCGGCTGCGCTCGAAGATCACGAGCGGAGGAGGAGGAGGAAGAGGAAGAGCGCTTTTCTTTCTATTTCAAAGAAACTAGGTGTATTCAACCGCAGCTGGATCCTTGCAACCTCGCTGGGTAGGGTAAGCAACAGCCGGGTTTATTTTTAAACGGCGCTGGGTTAAGCTCGGCGTATCCGGGGGATGCTCGGGGGGATGCTCAGCCCTTGTGCCGCCGGGAAGGTTTGAGGAGCGACGTGGCTTTTGCTGGGAAGACCCTCAAACCTTGGGAGCAGGTAGAGGGAGAGGGCGGGAGCGGCGCTGTGCCAGCCTGGCTCGGTCCTCTGCAGTGCCTGTGCTGGGGAAAACTTCAATAGCCGAGCCGGCTGCATGCGAGGATTCTGCAGCTGAAAAAACACTAAACTCTCTCTGAGGAGAGCTGCGGTACAGCTTGTTCCGTGTTGCTATGGAATGGGGTTTTGTTGGGGTTTTCTTTTTTTTCCCCTTCGCCCCCCTCCCCTCCGTGAGCAGAGGGCTGGGATTCCGCGTTTTCCGGGGAAATGGCAAAGCAGGAAGGGGTTTGTGTATTTGAGCAGATCGTGGTTTTCTGCTGTGCCCAGCCTTACTCTGATTTCTGCATGCTGGTATTGAAGCTGGGAGGCGGGGGGGGGTAAATCTGCAGAGGTGGATTTCTTCCATTGGCTCCCAAATTTCCTTAATTTTCCCCGTGTTTTCAGGGCTTCTCTGCATTGTGGCAGAGGCTGCTCCCTTTTTGTCTTTGCACTCCTTGAGCAGCTACTGATGCTCCCAGCATCTAAATCTCCCAGATCAATTTTGTGATACTGGAACACACCTCCCCGTGTATTTTCACTGTCGGGCTGCGGGCATTTTCTGTTTTTCCATTGTAATCCCTGGATCCTGCATATTTAGTTTAAACCTGCCCTTTCCCCCCCTCCCTGTCTTTTGCGAAGGTTCAGCAGTTGAAATTGTTCCTCCAGCCCTCTGTGGAGCTTGTTGTAAAGATTCCTCTGTTGCGTGTTTGCTGAGCTGCTGCCCCAGGGTGTGCTCCCCAAAATGTTACCAGCTTTTTTCTCCCTCCTGCAGCACTCAGCTCCTGTGCAGTGACACTCACAGTCCAGTGCATGTGCTGGAGAAATCCTGCCTAGCCACGGGAAATGCACCAGAATCAGCGCTCAAAGTTTGGGGAGCTGAAATGTGTGTGAGCATCTCTTGCTGTCAGGCTAGAAAAAGAGGGAGTATTTGCTTGGCTGTCTGATGCAGCATCATTCCCTTGGGTGTTGTTTTGTCCAGGTTAGTTTTAAGTGTGCCAAATGACAGGGTTTCCCAGGGGAGAGCCTGGCCAGGCTCTCTGGCTGGGGACGTGGGATGCAGCTCTGTGTTCTGCCACTCTGTGGGCCACCTTAGGGTTTTCCTTCTCTTGCAGAACGCAAGCATTTGGGTATAGGCTTTTAAAACATGTAAGTCTGCTTCTACAAACACACCAAACACCTTCTGTATGTCCCTTGCTGTCCTCAGAGAGGAGGCAGAAGGAGCATGTGCTGCCCAGGGCTTTGCGGATTCAGCGTCTCAAAGTGCACCAGCACAAAGGAGATGGAAACCTAAAAAATGTCCAGCAAAGCCATACAGAGGTTGATGATATCTGAAGTCAAAGAGCTGTGCTCCTCTGCTGCAGCTCTCCTGGAGACTTCCCGAATTTGGGAAGGCAGTGCAATGTGTTGGAGCATCTGCTCCTGTGGTCCCCTTGCAGGTCGGGCTCTGATTAAGCAAACGGAAGTTTCGCCGGCATCGGGGCAGCACGAGTTGGCCATTAAACAACTCACTTGTTTGAGTCTTGCTCAAGCCCTGCAGGAAACTTCCTTTTTTTTCCCTCAGGTTCTTTTATTTTTGGAAAGGATTTGGGGTGCCTGATGAGCTGAGTGCTTAGGGGTGAGAGAGGTGGTTGTATTTTGAGGAAGAGGGTGCCTTGAAAATCAGTAGCCACTTGTAACAATTTTTGAAATGGTGTAGGACATCCAAGTGAAAACACTTTTTTCCCCACACACAATTGTCTGCTGGATGACATGATTTTCACTCTTAATATGGAAAAGATGTTTAGTCTGACTTTTGGAACTACCTAGGGTTCACCTAAATGTCTGTGTACTCCCCAGCCAGGTACCCTACCCCAGCACATCCGACAGTTAGAGAAACATGCAAAACTAAGAGACTCCAGTGTAAGAAACAAGGAAAAAAGGCTGAAGCAAAGGCGGTTTGAGCAAATACTGCCAACAGGAAAGTGCAGTTAAGCCAAGGGAAGGATTTGAAAGGTTTGAGGAAGGAGCAGAATTGCTAAAGGCAGAGAGAATGAATCGTTAATCTGAGAACTCTATTACACAGGGAATGCCCCAAGGAAAAGAGCAGAAACTCCATTTAATAGTGAAAAGGCCAAACCAGTGCTGCCAAGTCGGGCTCTGCTCTGCCCAGGGACTGGAGCCACAGCCCCTGCTTACTTCCAAGATGCTGCTATTTTTGCAACTTGCATCTGCTGGTGTTGCAGAGGCTTGTTCAAACCTGCTGAAGCCAAAAGCAAAGGGAGCTCTTCTCACGTGAACTGTGGGTCAGGTTCTCAGGTTTGGATTTTCTTTTGTTTTATTGCCCTCGGTCTTACAGGAGCATGGTCCCCAAGAGAGTGGGGTTTCATTAATGCTGCCTCTTCTGTCCCGTCAAGTGTGAGCCCCCAATTACTTTATTGCTGCCTTACAGAGCTTTGTCACGTGTCACCCATGGTGGATTTTGGCTTATAGAGGTTATCACTGGTTTGACAGGTTTGTGTGGTTTGACTTCAAGAGCTGAGTTTTCCAGGCAACCAGCTCTTCAGTCCCTAAATTGACCCATAAATGCAGTAACCGCCAGCAGCATTTAGCAGGAGGCAGCACTCTCTCACGCTGGTGGGATGGGTGAGCCAGGTGGCCTCGTGTTTTTTCCAGCTGTTTTTTTTAAGGTTTGGACAGAAAACACGATTTGTTTGACAGGTATGTGCAATGTTCATAGTGTAGCTGGAGAGCTGAACACAGTTGTTCGAGGACTTGGGCATCTACAGGAGATTTAAGGCAATGCTGGCTAGTTCTTACAGCAGAGCAGGAGAAGGATCTGTTGCCTGTTGGGGTTTTTGCCATTATAAGAGCTGCTTTATCCATACTTGTTCTGGACTGGATTGTAAGCTTGTCTTTTTCTAGTGACTATTTCCATATCTGATTGCTTGTTAGAAGCTAGGTATGAAATGTCTTTTGACAGACACTCCAGTGCAGTCCCTGGGGGCAGCGTCACTGTGGGTCTCTGGGAGCCTGTTCAACTTTTATTTTTATGATGGAGACTGTCTTAATTCATGCAGCGCTCAGGGAACTGCTGGAAAAACCTTTGTTCAGAGCAGGAGCAGCAACCAGGAAGAACCGGTGAGCGATGATCCCACAGTTGAAGGGCAGCGTGGAGAGGCTTGGGTTCAGTGCCTCGGTCTGCAAGCAATTTTCCGAGGCAGGACCTTGACCTTAGCACTGCTTTGTGTGTCAGCAGCTTATGTCTGACAGGACAATAGCAATTTCAGAGGTTTCAAAGCATTTTAAAGTGTAACTATCGTGCCTTTTATTGGGCTGGGCAGTGGCATTTTTATAAGCCAAGCTTAAGGTTTTAGAATAATGCGTATTGAATTTCCTTGCCGCGTTCCCGGCCGCAGGATTCCCGTCAGGCTTCCATAGCACAGCAGGACTTGTGCTATGGAAGGAGGACAGTCACAGGTGGCCAGAAGACCATTTAGAAGAACCAAGACTTGCAGATGTGCCTCTTGGTTACTCTCCAGTCCCATGGAAACAACAAAGCCGAGAGTCGGTTCTCCTTCCCGCAACAGGACACCGCAATGTCCCTTTCTCCAAAAACCACCGAGAAAACCCCAAAAGTATTGATAACCTCCTTCAGCTCGCCCCAGCCAAGGGATGGAGGAGGAGGAGGAGGACCCGAAAACAGCTCGAACCTGTTGCTCCCCCGCAAGCTGCGAATGTGTGCAGGCCCGGTATTCCTTGGGATGCTGTCGGGGGAAGCGGGGCATTGTGCGGGAACAGATGTGCCGGGCGCTGTGGCCGCGTGCCGGCTCTGTGCTCCCAGCGCCAGGTGCAGCCATTGTTCCTGCTGGTCCCTATTCATCCGCCCTCGGCTGCCGCTCCGCGCCCGCTCCCGCATTGTTCCTCCAGGAAATTAGCATTAAAAACCCATCCGAAACCCCCACGTCCCTCAACTGCAGGTGACTGTTATTGGCCCCAGCTGCCACCCTTGTGCTTGATTACTTCCATATGGGGTAGTGGCAAGAAGTAGGATCCAGTTATTGATTATTTTTTTTATATATTTTTTCCCGTTTTTTATCTTCCCTCCCTCCCCCCAGACACTTCAGCTCTTGCAAGGAACAAAACCTTGAAATCTATTAAGCTCCCCATAGGCTCCAGTTGCTGTTACAACTGGGATGAACATTTACAAGCAAAGCTAATTACACCCTCTTTCTGCTTTCTTCCTTTCTTCAGCCCCCACCCCATAAATGTAAAATAACCAGAGGGCAATTGGTAGTAAACTCAATCTTTGCAGTGTCCCGAGAGGTGGTTTCCTTGCTAGCAGGAAGAAGTCTGCTGGGCTTTAGATGTTATTTGGGTTTTCTTTTTTTACTAGAAAATGTGGAACTCTGGCATATTGCTGTGGCACACCTATTAAAGGGACACACAGATCCCAACCTCCATCTGGAGAGAAAAGGGAAAAAATACTTGAACAAGTGGGCTGTTGATTTGTGAGCACAGTCAGCTGTTGAGAGGCGCCAAGGAGAAGTTATGTGCCAACTGAGGTTACAGAATTCTAGGAACAATGTGATTTTCTCTGGTATGATTTATCTGCAGGACAGCAGGTTCCCCACATCTCCCAAAATCTCTTGCAGGGTACTGCTGGCAGAGTGCCATGGAGCAGCCTGTGTTTGCCTCGAGGCAAGAAGGGCTGCAGTTGGTAAGAGGAGGGAGGGAGGCATCTCTTGGTGTCCTACCTAGGACTTGGATATGAACCTGTTCTGCAGAGGCTCGGAGGAGCACAGGTGGGTCCTGTCCCATGACACAGTGGTCCCACGCAACCCTGACCTACTTTGTGCCAGGCAGGAACAGAGGAGAGGGGCAGCTCATGTCCATGCTGGAAGTGTCGGGCAGAGCTTCCCTCTGTGCTCCCATCCAAACAACTTGGGCAACTTGGGTGACAAAGCTTTGTCTGTGTCCAGGGGTGGGTGAGTCTCACTACATAACTCTGGATAAACATGGGGTTTCCCTTATGGAACACTGGGCCGCCCAAAATGAGTGGGGTTATAGTTACGAGGTTTGTGACAGAGCAGCTTATGGGGGAGGATGGTTCTTGGATCTCCTTGACCAAGGATTTTGGCTGCTGCTGCCTGAAGGTGAAAGCCCATCAAAGCCTCGTAAGCCTCAGCTGCTACATGCAGTGAGGCTGTTCTACAGGGGATCAGTAGCTTTTGTGTCTTTGCCTTCTTGGTGGTGCCCAGCAGCCAATTCCATGGGATCTGTCTTGTTGCTGCTGGTGGTGCACTGGGCAGCTCACGCAGGGCATGGAGGTGCTCCACTGTCCCATCATGGCAACACACAAGCAAACCTCTAGCTAGAAAAATCCTCCTCCTCTCAGAGCAAGACCAGGAAGGCACGTTCAATAACAGAGAATGACTTTTTATTCAGCAAACACGGCACCTTTGGGTAGAGTCACTCTGGCTAGTCTGGAATTTGGCAGTGAAATGAGTTTTTGCTCAGATACAAAAGTCTTCAGGGTTGGCTGGGTCTTGGTTGGTTGACCTCAAGATTGCTAATGCAAACTTTAATTACAGATGGGGAGTGGACTTGTCCTGAGTCTGTCTCAGCATGGGTTCTTTGGCATTTGCCAGGTTGACCTCCACCATGAGCTCCATGCTCTCTTTTACAGGTGGGACCTGCTAATGTGGTTTGTGATGATTTAAAATAAAAACTCCCGTTGCTATCTGAAAAGATGTGTTTAGCTGAAGTACTTTGCTTATTTACTGCACATACTTCCTTTATGATACAGAGCTCTCCTGGCTTGGCTGCCCAGCATGGACCACCCAGATCTTGCCGGGAAGTATCTGTGTAGGTGTAGTTGTGAAGGTTGTGCACAGCTGGTAGCAAACTTCTGAAAAAATCTGTTCCTTAGGGGTGCTGTGCAGTCTGGGGAGAGGCACAGGTAAATTCGGTCAGAAGGTGGATGAAGGTAGCAAAGGCAACCTAATGGAATATCTGGTGCGATTTTCCTCAGACTTGTTTTAAACCCTTCAAAGTCAAATCTCCAACTTAGGGGGTTCTTCTCCCTAATTAAATTAACAGGCCATATGGTGTTTACTGTGAGCGCCTGCAATATGGAAGGAGCTACCTCCTGGATCACTTTCTTTTTTCAAAAGCTGCTGCTTTACCTGATGTCACTGTTCTGAAATGTTCTTTTCAGCAGCGGGCGCAAGGGGTTATTTCTGCCACCTCACTGCTGTTGGTGTCACCTTCTGATCCCAGGGCTGACCTCTATCATAACTTGTTCCTGCAGCCTTCTTTGTTTTCTTCTGGCTTTTGTAATGTTGTTTTGTTTCTTAGTGGGGAGCGTGTTCAGGTCAGGGCTTTTTTCTGTGCTTTTTCACATCCAGGTAATGATTCTTGTTCGTGTAGCTGAGGAGCGTAGAAAACAACTCAGGGTGGGTGAACAACTACTACTGATTTTTTGCTTTGAGAGTAGCATGAATATGTGAAATGGAAAGTTTTGTAGAGTTTTGTTCTTTATAATGGGCCGTTTTAAAGGAAAAAAAAGTTACTTTACGTGTGCTGCTTTTATCTTTACATGAAATCTGGAGGAGGAAATTAAGACCTCGAGGAAGAAAAGCATTGGTTTATTATCAGACCCTTGCATTTGGCTGAACAGGAAATAGGGTAAGAATCTCTAAACTTGTAGGAGAAATCAAGGAATGGAAAGCCTTGGATTTTGTTCCCTGTTTTGATATGCTCTCACTCGTTTAGTTGGGTTTTTTGGTAAGCATCATTCTTGTGTGTGAGTGGACTTGCTGTGAACTCCTCCTGCATCTCTCCAGCGATGTAACTTAACATCCCTCTGCAATATTTAACTAGTTGATGCGTCTTTTCTGTTGGGGCTTGGTGACCCTTCGTCTTCAGCCAGGCTCAGCTTGTTCTGGGGTATGTGAGCTCCCAGGAACAGATCCATTTGTGTCTGCTGCAAACACCCTGCCACATTAGCATATTCCTGTAACGTATGCTCCAAGGGTGTTTCTTTGCAGAGAAGCCTCTCTAAAGATAGCATCGTGAAGTTCTGTGTTGTCAACCAGGGACACTTGATCTAAAAAACAACATTTGATACACAGACAAGGTTTGCAAGTGCCATCTGGATTCTAGGAGATGAGCTAGGTTGTCTCTGTTTTGCATACACTCACCGGGGAGAAAAAAAGGTGGGTGCAGGCAGATTAATTCTTTAGGATCACCTGAGCAGAACTGTTCAGTCCACACGAATGTCCTCAGTGACATGGGACACCAGTGTAATCCCACACCACTGGGTATCATGTGCTTGTGGACCCGCTTAGGCTGCTGGAAATAATTCTGTAGTGTAGAGGTGTATTTTTGAAAGCCAGGTGGGATTAATTTAAATTCTCTGGGGCCAGTAATATTTTAATCTCTTTATCAAGCAAACTGCAAGGCAGAACCTGCAAATGATACAAAGCCCTGCAGAAATGGACATTTTTTAGGGAGGTGGGATGCAGGGAACGCAGATGTCTTTGTCTGGCTGGAGTTCTGCGTGGTGGAGAGTCTGTCCTCAAATCCCTGCCAACACTGGGAGAAACCTGGACACCATCACCATCTAACATAGTCCTGGGTTGAACAGCAAACTCACTGTCCGCTTTTTCCCAGGGATATGTAGCTTAGAAAATGTATTTTCCTTCAGGGTCTATTTCTTGACTTTCTAGTTATCCTCTCATATGCAAATCTAATTTGCCTAATGGGCTGGTGAGTGTAATTGGAAGGCAGCCTGCACTTACATGATAGTGAAAAGTCTCACCTGTGCCCAAGCACAGATGGGGCTCTGCCTCACTGCTGCATCATTAGAGGAAATTTATAGGCACTATGTCACAGGCTTTGCTGTGACCAGAGGAGGAAAACAGCAGTTTCAAACAAACTTGGACGTTTGCTATGGGTGGTTTATTCCCTGGTATTGCCATTTTGGTCGTTCAGCTTCTTGGTTAACATAAGTTTTGTGTTTCCCTTGTGCTCTGGTTGATGGGGAGCAGGTTAATGCAGGTTGCTGGTAACTGGCTGAGGACAACCCTGAGAGTGATGAGTTGGAAAGTCTTGTCTGTGCTGGTTCACACTGGGAGGCTTTGAAAGGAAGTACAGCATCACTGAATCTCCAGAGCTTATCATGGAAAATCTCCACCTCTGCTGCCCACAAGAGGGAGGGGGATGGAGGCACAGCAGAGGCAGTTAGTGATGTGTGTCCATCTCTGTTCCCCGAGCAGACCAATAAATTGTGCATGCTCATCCCTGGAAGTGTCCAAGGCCAGGCTGGATGGGGCTTGGAGCAACCTGGGATAGTGGAAGGTGCCCTTGCCCATGGCAGGGGGTGAAATGAGATGAGCTTTAAGGTCCCTTCCAGCCCAAATTTGTGATTCTAAGGGGGTGAGCTGTAATGGCTCTCCTGTCCACAGTGGCTCATGGTGCTACAGGTGTGTAGGGACCCATCTGCATCACCAGGTTCCTACACCCCCTCCAAAGCCCACCCTAAATTTGTTACTGCTGCGCTTCTAGCTCTGTGGGATGGTGCAAAACTTTCCACACACTGGTCAGGTTTGGGGAGAAGAGGAAGAGCAATTTGTGTAGTGGCGTGAGAAGAGTTTTTCAGAGGCAGAATTGTCATCTTGGCAGGGCTCCCATGTGTGCCATTGATTGCAGTGACTATTAGCTGGGCAGCAGTTAATGCACTTAGCGCCCAAGTGAATGAAGTGAGCTCTCCACAGAGCTGTTGGGAGTTATGGAGTGATTAGTGAGTCTTGGCTACCTCAGGAACATCCACAGGGCAGCAGGAAGGGTGTGGGACTGTGCAGCAGTGCAAGGGCTGCAGTAGGAAAGACACCCTGGCTGTGGGGTGAGGGACACTTGTCACAGAATCCCAGAATGGGTCAGGTTGAAAGGGACCACAGTGGCTCGTCTGATCCCTCCTCCCTGCTCAGGCAGGGTCATCCCAGAGCACACAGCACAGGATTGTGTCCAGAGAGGTCTGGAATATCCTCAGTGAGGAGACTCCACACCCTCTCTGGGTGGTCTCTTCCGGTGCTCAGTCACTGCACAGGAAAGAAGTTCTTCCTCATGTTCAGGTGGAACATTCTGGGCATCAGTTTCTGCCTCTTGTCCCATTGCCGGGCACTGCTGAGCACAGCCTTGGTCCATCCTCTGCCCCCTCCCTGCAGACACTGCCACACAGGGATGGGATCCCCTCTGGCACTCGTAGGAAGCTGTCAATAATAGGGATGGAAACAACTGCCCAGATCTTTTCCAAGTTCCTCTTTGATTTTTTTGGACGTGTTGCCCAGTTTTGGATAAAGTCTGGTGGAACTGGAGGTGGCTGGCAGTGGGTGAGCCCCTGCTCTGTCACCTCCATCCAGAGAAGGGAGACTCCCTGTCAGACTCTGCTTTATATTTGGAAAAAAGACCAAATGTTATGACTTCAGGGACCCAAGGGAGATGTTTTTCTGTGTCCTTCCTTGATTGCTTCATTTTGGGGTTGGGATAGAACTTGGTTAGTGGTTTGTTTTGCCTTGGATTTAGTTTCTGTTTGGTTTTTGCAAAAATGACTATTGTTTTCATCTGTGCTGGCCCTTCTGTCTGTGAGCTTCTGGGCTGCTTCCTTCCACAGATGGGCAGGACTTTTACCTGTTCTGTACTGAACAAACACTTTTGGGTTTTTTCTAGTTTAACTGAGGATTTTGTAATAGCTTTGGGTGTCCTTGATATTGTGCTTTTCAGTGGTCACATTGGTTGTTATGGACTAAATGTGGTTTTCTGCCTTGAAATTCTCTCACTTCTTTAAGAAATGACCTTGCTTTTCATAATTGGCATTATTTTTTTACAGTTAGTTGTGCTTTGGGGTGCTGGCACCGGTGTTTTGGGTCTGCCTGGTACGCAGAGACTTTTTTATCCCAGTTCCTGTATTACTCACTGAGTCCTCTCTCCTCACTGAATACCATGGACCCCAGATCTGCTGGTTCTCATTAGCTCCACGTGCTCAGCAGTGTTCATGGTGCTCTTAAGAAATCCAGACTTGCTCAGTACTGGGTGTTTTTCAAGGTCAATGGTGGTTTTTAAAGTTGATTTATAGTGGTGGGAACCAAATCATCAAGCAGCAGGGCTTGGAGGACCAGGAGAGGGATGTGTCTTGAATTCTTTCTTATGTGTCTTGAATTCTTTCTTCAAAGATTCTGACTTAAACCTCCTCTGTACATCTTTTATAATCAGGTTTTAGGCTTTTAATCTTCAATTACTGGGTAACTTAAAGGGGAATTTGTGGTGGGTTTGAATTCATCCTTTTATTTTAAAGGATTTAATGATTTTCAGGCTGTTCCACTTTTCCCCATGTTGTGTGAACCTCTGAGGTGCTCTGGGCTGGCTTTGCCCTACGTGGGAATCTCTGAGGTTTGGCTGTGCTTGTCTCTTGGTCAGGTGGAGCAGTGCAGGGAATGAGGACATGGACAATACCTGTGTTTGCTGTTCCCACTGAGGCAGCATCACTGTGAAGGTCCAATCTGGTCTCAAGGATGCTCAGGCAAAAGGACAAACTCACACAGATGAGCTGTCTCTCCTGAAGGAAACTCGTGTTTTCCACTTCCTGCTGTGGCTGAAGGATTTCTGGGTTCTCTGATGACACAAACCTTGCTGTCATCCTAACAATCTATGGGAGCTTCTGTGCAGACCAAACAATCCATACATATCCCCATAGGAACTGGTGCTGCGTGTGGCCAAACATTCCCAGCAGCAAACAGGGNGCTTCAAAGATTCTGACTTAAACCTCTGCTGTACATCTTTAATAACCAGGTTTTAGGCTTTTAATCTTCAGTTACTGGGTAACTTAAAGGGGAATTTGTGGTGGGTTTGAATTCATCCTTTTATTTTAAAAGATTTAATGATTTTCAGGCTGTTCCACTTTTCCCCGTGTTGCGTGAACCTCTGAGGTGCTCTGGGCTGGCTTTGCCCTACGTGGGAATCTCTGAGGTTTGGCTGTGCTTGTCTCTTGGTCAGGTGGAGCAGTGCAGGGAATGAGGACATGGACAATACCTGTGTTTGCTGTTCCCACTGAGGCAGCATCACTGTGAAGGTCCAATCTGGTCTCAAGGATGCTCAGGCAAAAGGACAAACTCACACAGATGAGCTGTCTCTCCTGAAGGAAACTCGTGTTTTCCACTTCCTGCTGTGGCTGAAGGATTTCTGGGTTCTCTGATGACACAAACCTTGCTGTCATCCTAACAATCTACGGGAGCTTCTGTGCAGACCAAACAATCCATACATATCCCCATAGGAACTGGTGCTGCGTGTGGCCAAACATTCCCAGCAGCAAACAGGGAGCACAGGGATGGGCAGGACCTGAAGTCCCAGGAGCTGTGGGGTTGGGATCTGAGCATTCCAGGCATCACACCATCCTCAGCTGCTTGAGGTTAAAAATGCACCACGAAGTGCAATGGACCCTGCTTGCTGTGGTGCTTTTCTCAAAGGAAACTCCCCAGTGGTTGCCCCTTGAGAGGCAGGGATTCATCCTGAGCAGAGCGGGGCTGGTGGGAAGCCTTGAAGGAAAGGGGCTCACTGTGCTGACCCAGGACCAGCAACCTTCTCAACTTCTGAATTTCATATGGAATTAGCTAAAAAGTTTCCTTCTCGCCCACTACTTTACTTTTCCTCCTGAAACTAAGAGCTAAAGAAAGGAAAAAAGGATTGCTCGCCCAGTGTCTCAGAACAAATCACCACTGTTGGTTTTCCCCAGCTTCCAGGGGTGAGCCACACTCAGGGTGGATGCCGCAGGACCCAGCAAAAATCCCTTGGGAAGCACATCTCCTGGGGAAGCCATGGACCCGCAGTGCTCACCTGGGTTTTTTGGAGCAGCTCAGCAGGGAGAAGGGCTCTGCTGCAGTGTGGGAGCTGTGGCCTGGCTGGGTGTGCAGCTCTTGGCTCTGGTGATGCTGCGGAGCTGCAGCGCTGCTCCTGCTGCAATGTGCTTTTTGCAGAAAGCTCCTTACCCAACTCCTGTGTTAAAGGATGGAGTAGGGCAGTGAGGAGGCTCAGGGTCCCGGCCTCTCAGGTTGTGAAGTGGTGGTGAGAGAAATTTCTGGCTTAAATCTCTTCTCTCAAGGTCTTACTGATGGATTTTAAGCCACGAGTGCTGCTCAGACACCTCTGATCGCAGCATCTGCGCGGGAGACTTGTGCAGGAGAAACTTCAGAGCAGCCAGAATCCTCTGGGAATGCTTCCCTTGGGTGGGACAACCCTATAGCCTCCCCGAGGCTCCTCCAGAATGGCTCCTGTGACCAGAGAAGCTCAGTGAGGGCTGCAGTGGTGGATCCTCTGTGGGGACCTGTGGTGGTGGCCTGGATCCCCTGGATCATTCCTAGGAGCCTGGTGCAGCAGCTCTGCCTTTCCAGCACCCCCTTAAATCAGTGGACGCATTCCTATTGGTGATCCAGGCTGAGGAGAGCCTCTTGGAACTAATTAGTAATTAGAGGATGCCAATTAACTGTGGCTCCCCTGGCGCTACCACCACTTTGCTGGTACTGCTGGGCCCGAGAGGGAGGGAACAAAATGGAACCCAGTGGGAATGTGTTTCATCTGGAGAGCAGGAGAAGGGTGGAGCTGCTTGTTAAATGGCCGGCAATCCAAGTTTTAGGAGGATTTATGAGCGTGAGATAAAATCATGCCCTAAAGGCTGTCTGTTAAGGTGAAAAATGCTTTCTGAAGTTGGAGCTTGTTTTCCTGTGTTTTCCCTCTTTTGGACCTCCCAAAACTTTACAGGTGCAGAAGTTCCAGCTTTATTTACTCTACGTTGTTTAGCCTAAGTGGGATGAAAAGCAGATTTCCACTGTAATTTCCCAAAATTACAGTGCTCAGTTGCTCCATGTAATCTGTGGGGTATGTGCCTGCCCTCCTTTGGAAATGTGGCAGAGTTTCAGGAATGCCAGTAAGGAAAATGGCTTTTGGTGCTGGCATTGCCAGGGGAAGCTTGGTCCTTGAACCATGAGTTTCCTACTTGTTGGATCACTCTCTTACTCTCTGGTGTGAGTTTTGTGTTCATTCTTTGGATTCCAGAGGGGTGAATGGACCCATCCATGGCCTTGCTGCTCTGGGAAAGGAGCAATTTGAGACCTTTTGGGGGTAACCTCTTGAAGCCAACTTTTTAAATGACTTTTCCTTTCTGAAAAGTAGCTGAGATGGTAAAAGCTTTTATTTTGGTTTTAATTCATGTAAGTATGATTAATTCACTTCTTGCTTTCACTCTACACAACATTTACCGTAAGAGAAACTCAAGCTCTTTTTTTGCCCCGACTTATTGTTTCTCCATATGCAGAATCCCCACAAAACAATCATTAAATAAAAAAATAATCTTTGATACCAGGCTGTTGCTCCAAGTCTTTCTCAATGGTATCCCTTTTGTACGTGTTGTGTCTGGGCTCCACCGGACTTGGGAGCCATTAATCTTCCTGGTGTTTTCTTCCCTGAGGCAAATGAGACACAGATGTTCCCATCTGGAAAGTTTGCTCCCGCCACCATAGTTTCACTTGGAGTCAGAGGCTTTGGAGAGCGGTGCAAGCAGGCTGAGACTTTTGAGAACTAATTTTTCCATGATTGTTATAATTGCCTGTTTGATATCTGTAACTGCTTTCATTTTTCATTCAGTGCTCCAGCCCAAAAAGTAAATAGTGTGGAGGAGTAAATATTTCTTAATATTGTTAGAGAAGTGGGTGATGTAAAAAAAAGCCTTGATTCCATAGTGTTAAATGGTATGGTGACTTAATGAGAAATTACCAAAATGCTTTAGCAATAACTAAGCAAATGAATTAGTGAGCATCTCAGGCTTTGCTGAACAGCTGCCCTTGTCCCAGCCAGAGGGGGAGTTTGGGGAGGGAGGGTCACTCTCCTCAGTCCTCAGAGTGCTTCCCATCCTGAAACTGCAGGGCTGGCCATGCTGTTGGCTTCGGTTTCCAGGATATATTCAGCTGAGCTGTGTTCCAGGAGTATATCCCTCCCTTTCAGGATGGCTGCCTCTGATGGGGGCAGAGCAAGAAGCTGGTGAAGATCAGGAGGATTCCACACCCTGAGGCATCATGGGCTTCCTGGCAGAGCTCACTGCATCCCTTTGGGACAGTGGTGAGCAAAAGCTGCCGCCAGGAACGTCAAGGGATGAACTTGGGTCCCCAGAATTTATTAGGATGGATGCTGGTGGTGTGGGAAGGGAATGGCTATGGAGTGTTGGTTGGAGTGGCTGCTGCACAGTGTGTAAATGGGTCTTAGGGCAGCTTTCATGGTCTGAGTAACTGTTCCCTGGCTCCTTAATGGAAAAGAGAGCAGGAGCGTGGGGGATCCACACCAGAGTGGTTTGTGTTCTTGTAGAAGCAAGATAAGCAGAGTACAGGGAATGGAGGTGCACCCTGCTCTGGGGGCTGCTGGATGTGAGCCATTTGTGGGATGAATCCTGCATCCACAGGTCTGTGCTGCTGGTGCTGGTGTGAGTACATGGCCCCAGGGGAAAGCAAAGCTAAGGAGCCAGAAATGCCATCCCAGGTGGGTTTGTGTGTGTGTGTCTGAAATGGCCAAGGCAGGGCAGAGCCAGAGCTGCAACCCTCTTGTCTGGGTGAGAACTGCTTCAAAGTCCAACCTGTGCTACTGATGAGTTTGTAGAGCCAGGCACGTTAGTAGGATTTTATAAAAATCACTGAAGGGCAAGATGGATAAAGATCTGCAGTCTGCCTTCAGGAATAAATTATTAATCTTATTTCCCTTATTAACTGCTTTCTGGACTGGTTGTGAACGATAACATACTTTGCTCTTTCAAGTTCTTCTATCTGAGTCTCACATTGAATTGAGATTTAAAGTGAAACAGCTGTGTGTGGGAGAGGACTAGATGGCAAAGGAGATACACGCATTTATTTTTGATTTATAAAATGCCTATCCCAGGCTCAGCAGCTCCCTCCTGTGTGATGCAAGGCTCTCCTGCGAGGTGCTGAGCCCTCTCCACTCCCACAGCATCTTACAGCTCAGGAGCTGAGATGTGCTACAAACCCAAGCTAAAACAGGCTAAAAATAGGCTGATCACATTCAGTGGAGGAAGTATCTGTAAGTAACATAAGTTACCCACTGCAACAGATGCTGTAGTATCGTCTTGGCCAACTCTGTACTTTGGTGTGGAGGAAGGAGGATGGAGAAGGACCTTGTTAGACCAGCCCTTGCTGGTGACCAGTTTGTGACACAC
This sequence comes from Pitta sordida, assembly GCA_013390025.1. Lineage (NCBI taxonomy): Eukaryota > Metazoa > Chordata > Aves > Passeriformes > Pittidae > Pitta > Pitta sordida. The sequence goes on from WEKX01022404.1 coordinate 475,753, forward strand.
TCGTGTCCCCCAGTTCTGGTTGTAAATTATCATTTATTGACTCGAGCAAAGGGAGAGCTCTAGAAACTGCCCTACATGCAAATAAATGTCAGTATTTGTCTAGAGATGTCATCTTGACTGCAAACTTCCCAATGTCTTGCTCTCCTCCAAACTGGGAAGGACCCAGTCATCCTTTTTTCCCTGGGGCTGCTGTATTGGCTGCCTTGTTCCTGACACTTTCCTTCAGTCTTCCCCCTGCATCGTTTTTTGATGCCGTGATGCTGCAAAAAGATAAAATATTGCCTCTTCCCTTGGCGATGTGGTTTCAGTTTGAGCTTGGGGAAAGCTGTTTGGAAGAAGGTGAGGGAGAGAGAGCAGTGGAGAAGCAGTAAATGGCATCTTCTGGAAGCCTGAGTACTGATCCTCTTGCTTTGCATGTAGATCACCTCTCATCTGCATGCCTTGGAGAACTGCAGAGGTGCTCTACAGATGGCTTAGAGCCATCAAGGGGAGGGAAAGGCAACCTTGGAGCAGAGGAAAGATGTTAATAAAATTTAAATGTAATTCTTCCCATTTCTCAGTTCCTAAATGTGAAAAATATTAGCTTGGTGGAGACTGAAAACAGATGGTGAGCAGTTGGAGCAGATAAGCATGTTATTCAAAATAAACATTCACCAAAGCTGGGGAGGTGGCGAACCATATTTCATTTCACCCTATTTACATTATCAGGTCAGGTTACAGTGATGCTGCCTCTCGTTTGCATTCAGACTATCAACAGGGAGCCCTGTGACGAGCCAACTGCAGCACGTCCTTCTCCTCAGGGCTGGAATGGGTGCGTTTGGGCCCTTTCCCTGGATTTTCCTCTGGGATGATACATTCTGTGAGTTGTGGAATCACAGAATAGTTTGGTGCAGAAGGGACCTTTACAGGTCATCTAGGCCAACCCCCTGCCACGTGCACGTAGCTGTCCTAGGCTGTAGGCAGAGTCCTGCCAGGCTCTGGAGAGGCACCGAGGTGTGTCCTTGGTTTCTCTCTTTCCCATGGCCTCTCTATCCGCCTGGCCAAGCTTGGTGTTGCTCTGTCTTAAACCAGGGGTTCTGATCCGTGTAAACGGGGGGAGAAGGAAGGCTCTGGTTCCAAGGACTAGTTCTAGGAAAGGTTAATTTTGCTGACTTGTAGATTATCTATAATTCATGCCTCCGGTCCGAGTGGTCACCTGAGGTGATAGGGCCAGTGGAAAGAGGTGGGGCTGGAGTGTGGCTTATCTCCCTTGCTTTGATGAATGTTTGGGATGGGCTGAACTGCCTTTCCAGACTTCTGTCTGTCCCTTGGCTCTGGGACAAGCTCAGACCTGACTCATGGGTGACCAGAGAATTTCTCCTCCTCCTGCTGGATTTAACCTTGGTTGCTGTTACTGGGACAGTTCTCCAGCCCCTTGCTCTCGAGAGGCAGGTGAGGAGTAGCATTTTAGGTTATGAGCATATTCTGCCTGTTCTAGATGAAAGTTGAAAACATCTGCTCTGATTAAATCTCTTCTCTCTATCTGAAACTGTATGTTCTTTTGCTCCTGAGATTCTGAACAGCTTGTACACATTCTTTTCTTCAAAATACATCAGCTTAAACGTGGGGCTCTTGTCAATTTACAGGTTTCAAATGGAACCACTTAGTGGTCAAAGCTTGGTTGACAAGGTCTGGTTTTGTGTCTGCTCTCTGTCCTGAAGCTGCCAAAGGGAAAAGCAAACTTTCACCTGGTCATGGTTCCAGGGCTATCTCATGTTTCATGTGGTTTTATCTTATTTCTTCCAAGTTGTTTCGTGTTTTGACTTCTACAGAAAGCCGGAGTGCTCAAGTCTGGCACTTGGGTTGCTGAGACACATTTCCAACTCTGTGCAGCTTATTTATAAACGGGAGCTACAAAATTGCTCCTAGGGCTGGCAGGTTCTTCCTTCCCTCTGAACTCTTGTGCCAGTGGATCAAGGGGAATCCTACCCTGTGTCAGGAATAGCTTGAAGATATCAGTGTTCCTGCTGTGTGAGCCCTCCACACACCCAGACACAGGCTTTAAATCTGTTGCCCGTGGGGGAGGAGGAAAGGCTTGACTGACTTGAGGTGATACCAGGGTTTAAAGCCTGTACACACTCTGTTCTCACGCAGTGGTGACAGGATTAAGTTGTGCCCATGCAGACGCTGCGGTGTAAATCCATATAAAACCTCTGCATTTTCTGCAATGTAGCAGTGGCTCTTCCTTTCTTACCTTGCTCTTGACAAATTTGTGGCTAGGGAGCTAGGCTTTCTCCTGAGCAGAGTGGAGAACCTCCTGATATTATCTTGCTTGACTGTTGAAACTATGTTTTGAACTTTGGGAAGAGGGTGGGGAGGAGGCCGTTTGTGTTTGTCTGCCCCTAGGGTTGTTCCTATCGCTCTTCTCTGGCTCCTTATCTTGCTGTTTTGAGGAAGGTAGCATCCTGTTCTCATGCAGTGTTTTTATTTCTTTGTCATCGCTTTATCTATTCTCTAATTGCCAAAGGAATTTAAGGATTAATTTGAATTCCAGTGTACTTGAGATATGTACTCCCTAACTTATCGCTGGTTTTTTCCCCTTTTCTCAAAGCCACAGGCATGAAGAGATTAATAAAGCAGCTTCTTTATAGAGCTTACAGTGCTAGCAAATGCTGGCTATTCATCATAGGTTATCTGTCACAGCAACACTCTCTTTGTGCTAAATACCACAGGTGGAAAACTTTAAAGAAAATAAATAGGATGAAATCTCTCTCAGGTGGGTGTTGAAGTGTGCTGTGGTGTTGGAGAGCTGGAGCCTCGGTTCTCTGGGAGTGCAGGAGTGGGACTTCCCGAGGGTCAGTCAAGAGCCCAGGCTTCCTCCTGGCATCTTGTCCTGTTGTCTCACTTTATTCTTTCTCCTCTCCAGAAAGGATATTCAGCTGCACTTAATCTTGACATATGTTCCTTTTTAATTCGTTACACCAGGATGAGAACTGGAGCAGGGAAGGAAATAGGGTGCACACCGACAGTCAGAGCTGGGGGCACGTGAAACCAGGGCCCTGCAACGTGGGGGGATGAAGGGTTCCAGGTGTAGTCAGAGCTCTGGGGCACTTGGGTCTCTTGCACACCTGGGCCCCTTAAATGGGACACACAAATATGTAGGGCACAAGCACAAAATGGTCTGTGCCTGCAGCTGTCTGTGCCCAGCTGGCAGCTCGAGCATCTGAAATCTGGAGCTCAGCGCTGGGAAATCTGGTCTGCAGCTCCACCGCTGTTTGGAAAAGATGGAATTCCTGTGTCAAGCCAGCCCTGAGTTATCATCATGGTCGGGTTTTGTTTTGCTCTGAGTGATTTATCTTCCCATGAAATTCCAGCGTGTTTGAGGCTGGGAAGGCACCTCTGCCACCCGCCTTGGTGGCCACATCACTGCTGCCTCTGCCCCTTGTTCACCTGGGCAGGGCCTGGTGCAAGGCTGAGCTCATGTCGCTGCAGAGCTTTGACATTCAGCGGCTGGACAGCAAAAGCCAACCTTTTTAAATTTGTGCTGTAAACGTGTTCGGTCTGCTCCTACCGGCACTGCTTGGAAAGCAACGACAGGATTTGAGAGTGTTTCTAAGCCAGGTGGGGTTTGCAAGGAGTTTCTGAAGGAAAATAATCCAGTGTTTCCAGTTTGAGCCAGTGTCCTGCTGTGACACTTGATGTTTTCAGTCACTGGCAAGAATTACTCCTCTTAGAGCATCATCCAAAATCCAGGACAGCATTTGGCTCTTTAGGACGATTTCAGGTGAGTGATAGGGTGGAGTGACTTGCAGACATTTGGAGGAGCATCTCAGCATCCTCTGTGCACATCTGGAGGCAGAGCCAAAATGTTGCTGTTGGTGAGCCAGTAAATATTTCTGAGCGGTGAAAGCGGAGGAATGAGGCCAGGAAGGCAGCGTTTCCCCAGGGATCAGCTCACTGGCTCGTTTTTAGCCCCAGGTCAACTCAAGGCTGACTCAAACCCTCAGTCACAGTCTGGTTTGCTCACATGATTCTCATTAAATGGATGTGTTTAGGCTAAAAATGGGGAGCTTTAGAAAGATGGTTTTTATCTGCGTTTATAGATGCCCCAGGTCATTAGCAGGAAGCTTTTAAATTTAACAATCCTGTTTGCTTCTTGTCTGTCGGAGTGGGCTTGGAAAAGAAGGTGTTGGCTTCTTGTGGGCTTTGGTTTTTGTGTCTCACACAGTAGCTGGTTTTATTTTGGGGTTATAAATTCCATGTGAAATTTATTCCCCCCTCCTACATGAATTAACCAAATTAGTTCTGGTTTCATAATGAGCCCTAGGAGCATTTTAGGAGGAAAGAGGAGAAAGCTTAAGGCTTAGTTTCGTGCTGTTTCTCTTCAAGGCATGGCAATATCAGGTTGGCCATTGTACACCTGGGAAAGGAGTTTTCATGGAAAGAAGGTCAGAGGAGGTGGGCAGGTGGCAGTGGGTCCATGGGTGGCCATCAGGCAGCTGATGCCGGGTGCTGGATAGGCACAATTAGTGCTGTTTGACTGAAAAAGTTGGGTCATTTAGCAACATTTCCTTGCCTGGGTGAGGGAACTCAGACTTTTAGTGGTAGAAACACTCCGAACTTCAGGCACAAAACCTGCTCTCTGATTGCTTTGCTGCATTTACTTAGAGAGGAAGGAAATTCTGGGGGCTACCCCTGCTCTTGCCAATAAACTGACCTGCTGGAATAGGTACCTACATGTATGAATGATATCATATTCCCACATCAATGTGTGGTTATTTATCTGAACATGATATTCATGCATGGGAGTGACAGGAAGAGTCTGCAGTTCAGGGTTCAGCTGGATGAAAGTTGTACCAAATGTATGTGAGCAACAGTTTGCAATGTGGTATTAATATGGTTGTTATGTGTTAAAATTGATAGGAGTTTCCTATGGCTTCAGTGTCTCCCCACTTCATGAAAGAAAAGCCTGATTTTTTTTTCATTCTTTTGAAAGCAGGCTTAGATAAATGAAGGCACAAATGTTCTGTGATGTGGGTGATGCAATTCCAGCTCCACCACCCCATTTATTCCACCTGCACTGACAGGGCAGGAAAATGTGGATTTTTACTGTGCATCATCTCTGCTCCCCCTTCCTGCAAAGAGCAGAAAGAAATATGAGGAATAACCAAGTTCATTTGTTACCTCTTTGGCATTACCAGTGACTTGCCATAAGGAAAATAAATGAGGCAGCTCGGTGGCAGAGCAGGTGCTGGGGGCTGACAGAGCAGGTCCCAGGCAGCAGCACGAGGGCTCAGGTGCCAGTTTCTGTTTTCCCTGATCTCAGAAGCAGCATTTGTGTTGTTGGGAGTTGAAGCAGCAGGTTCTGTGGTTGTATTTCAGTGCTGAAGTTTGCCATCTATTCCGTGCTTTACAGGAATACAGCATTTAATCGCTCTGCCAGGGCTCGAGAGCTGAATTTCACACAGCTGGCAGACACTGGTGGATTACAAATTGGATTGTAGTTGTCCAAAGCCCATCTTGCATCACTGGAGAGGTGGAAGTTGGGTGTCTGCACCTCCCTTGTTGCCTGAGCTGGGGTGCAGATGGCTGTGCTGGGAATACTCAGTGGTGTTCCTGTGCAGGACGTGCTGGAGCAGAGTCACAACTCATTAGTGAGTTAAGTGAACAAGGCAAGGGCAGCTGGAGGAGCAGGGAGTGAGGAGCACAATCTCAGAGGGGCAGTTTGGGGTCATGGACACTGGAAATGCTGGCAGTGTGATACGGAGCACCCCTGGAATGGTGCTGGCTCCCACAGGAGCTGTGCTTTGGAGAACCTTAGGCTTTGTCTGCTGAGTTGTCTGGATGATTGTCTCCCAAAACCCCAAGGCTTGCTTAAGCACATATCTCCTCCTTTTCCCCTTGTCTCAACCCGAGGATGCCTGGTGATCCCAGCCACCAGTACGGTGACACTGTTCCCCTGAGCTGGGACATCCTCAGAGGCTGGAGAGGAAGCCCACAGTGTGAGTGGGTGATGTATTTATTAGACCCTGGAGACTGCAGGCAGGAGAGGCGTTGTGAGCAGCTGCTGTCAGCTCATCTCTACAACCCTGGTCCCATTCTGGTCTTTGCTGGCACAGCACAAACCCAGGGGTGACCTGGCTCTGAGAGGCTGTGGTCCCTCTGGAGCAGGCTCCACACTGGTGAGGAGTGTGTCTGGGGAGTGTCAAAGGGATCTTAAATGGGGGCAAAATGGTCAGAAACACTTTGAAGAAGCATCTTCAGGTACAAGGGGCGAGAAGATGAGGCCAGGAGACTGGGATGGTGAGCACAGACACCCCAGCTCAGAGCCATATCCTGTCTCTTCCCTCGGGGGAGCAGTGTGGGAACCTTGCGTGACTTCCCCCCCGTGTCTTATCTTCACCCTTGCAACTGTTCTTTATGTGCTGGGTGTGGAAGTGCGTGTCTGTGGCTGTCACTAAGCCTTACCACCTTCTCTTGGTGCAGTTGCTGGTGAGAAGAGGGTGCCAGTGATGCCCGGGTCGCCCGTGGAAGTGAAGATACAGTCCAGGTCCTCTCCTCCCAACATGCCGCCGCTGCCCCCCGTGAATCCTGGTGGCCCCCGGCCGGTGTCCTTCACTCCGACTGCACGTAAGACCCCAGTAACGCTGCTTTTCCCAGGGATTAGCTCTAGCCAAGGGGGAAGGCTGTGCTCATAGAATTCACCGGGAATGTCTCAGCCATTCTCCAGGGCACAGTGAGTGTTACCTGTGGTGTGCTGCTGTGAGGAACGGGGCACTGGGGCTTTCCTGCTGTTCTGTAATGCATGCAGGACGGCTGTAATCCCCCCCTGCCCACTCCTGCCTTGCTCCTGGTGCTGCCTCGAGTCCTCTTTGCAGGTGCAGCCTTGATTTGCACCATAAACTCCTTAAGAAATTGAAGTCTTTTATCAGGTCGGCTTCAAACAAGCCAAGTGCTGGGTTTTTCTATCTTTTGGAGGAGTTAATTCCCACTCTGCTGTATCTCACTTTGCAGACAGCATTCCTGCAGCTGAGATTAGAAACTTTTTCTTCTTTTTAATATCCCAGCCTTGAAAATTCCTTGCTCTCCGTCCAGATTCTTTTTTCTCCATCTTCTCTGTATAATCTTTCCTATTAAGCTACAGTTGGTCCTGATCCTGCCTGGCTGTAGCACAGCCTTACAGCCACTTTGTCTTGCAGGGTGTAGCTTGAAGATGATCCACAGATGGGATGGACCTCCAGCCTTTTCTTACAGCTTCTGTTTTCCTCCCTTAGCCAACATTTAAGCCATTTAATTTCTTTTTAAAGGCATCATTCCATAGCAAAGCTCATTTACTTTGCTGGACGTGGAGTTATCTGACCCTTGCACATGGCATGTACATATTTTCCAGGCCCTCCTCACCCCTTTTTCCTGCACAGAGTGTTCCCTAGCTGGCTCTGCATTGCTCTGCTGTCCATGACAGTGTCTGGGCTATCTCACAGTTTCACACTGGCAGTGGGATTCAGGGATTTACACTCGAGCCTCTTGGAGGACACACACTGATGTGCTGTGTGGTGCTGGCAGCAGCACTAATCACTGGGTTATCCCGCCAGACACATTGTCCCCATCTTTATGTGCTGAGGGATTTTTAATGGCTCTCCTTTTGCTCAGGCAGAAAAAGACCATTAGCAAAGTGACAGAAATTAATTTTTCCAATGAGGATGCCTGGCATGCTGTTAAGGGCCAAGAAACCTGAATCTGCTGGTTGCAGATGACTTAATTGCCTCTTTCCAAGATAGATGAGAGGTGCGACCTGCGGTGAAGTTCATTCTTCCCTTTTTATTTCTCAGTTGCACCAGAGGGTCTGGGTCTCAGCCAGTGGGTGTGTGTCATGCCCTGTCAAAGCCCATGGCTTGGGCAGATGAGGAGGGGCTCATTGGAACAAAGCCATGCCTACCTGTGGATCACTAACAAAGGGTTGGAAACGGAACAAAACCGTGTGACTTTTGAAGACCTAAGGCAGGCTGATGACTTTGATGTTCCCAGGAGTTTATCATCCTCCTCTCCCCAGAGCAGTTGTCCCACTGGCCTCGGCCTGCCACCTCAGTGCCATTGTCTCACCTGGAACCCGAGGTGCCATCCCGGCAGTGTGGTCTGTGGTGGAGCAGAGCCTGGCGATGTGCAGGATCAGATAAGTGCCAGCTGCCCTGTGGTGACGCCGTTGGCAGAGGGTCAGGAGGCTGAGCCTGGCAGTGGTTACGGGGCCGTGCCTAACGGCAGCCCAAGCCCAGCTCACTCCCCTTCCATGGATCATCCTTGGCAGCTTCTCCCAGGGGTCCCCCACAGGCCCTGGCACCTGAGGGGGTAGCACAGCCCTTACTTCTCCCAGGCTATAAATAGGGCCTGGTGTTCTCTCTGGGCTTTCATCTGAAAGAATAAGAGGAAGTGAAATAGAGAAGGGGGGAAGCGCCTCCGTTGCGGCTGTCGGGGAGCACAGAGCTGCACGGCCGTGTGCTGTTTGAGAGGAGCTTCTCTGGGTGGCTTCCCCCCTGTTTATAACACTTTCATGGTGAAACAAATGTTTTCATGGGCAATTGTCAGAGGGCTTGCCTTTCACATAGTTCTGGTTTTCTGGTACTTTGTGCTAACTAACCCCATGGGTATGTCCTGACCCCCCTGTTCCTTTGCCACTTTGGGGAAGCCAGTCTGGAGTTTTCCAGGTGCTTTGCTGCATAACAAAAGGCGTGAGCTCATTTTGCCTTTGCACCTCTATCCTCTCAATCCTGGCCTTCACCTTGATCTCATAATTTCTCAGTTTATGAAAGACCATGTCTTTTTTAGCCCCCAAAGAACCTGATCTTTGATGGTCTTTGGCAGATGGTCTCTGTCACCCCTTGGTTAGCAGGAACCACCTTTGATGGTCTCTGTAGCCTTATCTTTCCTTGCATCTTAACTGACTCTGGTTAAGTTTCCCTCCTGTGCTCACCACCAAGGTCCAGGTGTGTGGAGCCTTTCCAGCCTCCGACCCTGATGTGCCTCAGGGTGGTTTAACTGTTCAAGTACCTCCTGTCTTCTCTGAAAAACCCCTCACTGGGTTCATCAGGATTTGTTATCATCCTCCTGAAGCTGCAGGGGAAGTTTTGCCTTTTACCTTTCAAATGGTTTTTATGGTTTGTGGCCTCCTCATCAGCACTTATATCCATAAAGGATTCAGGGCTGGAGTTTTAAGGGTAACCCAGGGGGTCAGCAACAGCTCTATTTATAGAGATGTGCTTTTCACCTCTGAAATTCTGGGTTTATACTGAGTTGGGGCCCCAGTGCACAGCTGCTTGTCAGACAGGGCTCAAGATTGCATAACCATTGCAGGGATGTCAACAATTTATTCTAATCCCTTGCCGAGTTCCCAAACTTCCAGCCCTTCAGTCTGTTTCGACATGCTCACCACTTACAGGAGGCAAAGTTGCAGATGGGACCAGGTTGGAAAAAACAACAGTGTTTGCGAAACTCCCTGTAAATCCCTGGGGAGGGGGTGGGCGCTGGGGCAGGATCTGTCAGCCCTCCTCAGGGTGAGATGGAGGCACCTGAGCTGCCATCCCTCCCCAGCAGCCTCTTGGGTGGAAGATGGATCCCCTTAAACACCAGACCAGAGGGATCTGATGCTCAGTGTCGCTCCCTTCTCCCGTTTGCAGTGCCCAATGGAATAAACCATTCCCCCCCGACACTGAACGGAGCACCATCCCCACCCCAGAGGTTTAGCAACGGTCCTTCCTCCTCCTCCTCCTCCTCGCTGACAAACCAGCAGCTCCCAGCCACGTGTGGTGCTCGGCAGCTCAGCAAACTGAAGCGCTTCCTCACCACCCTGCAGCAGTTTGGCAACGACATTTCACCGGAGATCGGGGAGAAGGTCCGGACTCTCGTCCTGGCCCTGGTGGTAAGTCCTGCACCAGCCTGGGCTGCCTGGATTTTCCCAGCTCCCAGCAGGCAGCGCATGCCCCCCTCACACGACATTGTCTGTTTGTGCCTTTGCAAGCAGAGCTGGTGGCTGAGCAAGACAATGTGATATTTATGTTTAACCCCTGCCGTGAGAACACCCTTCAAACCCAAGTGAATGGGTGTAGCTGCAGGGAGTTGCAGTTACACAGTTACACAGACTAACTGGGTGAAATGCTGTCCAGTGCATCAGACATTGTGCTCCATGTGTTTTGCAAGGGCATGAAGCAACAGAATGAGGGGGGAATAGCTTTAAACTGAAAGATAGTAGGTTTAGATTGGATTAGGAAGAAATTCTTCCCTGTGAGGGTGGGGAGAAGCTGTGGCTGCCCCATCCCTGGAAGTGTCTGAGGCCAGGTTGAACGCTCCTTGGAGCAACCTGGGATAGTGGAAAGTGTCCCTGTCTTGTGGCAGGGGGTTGAAACAAGGTGAGCTTTGAGGTCCCTTCCAACCCAAACTGTTCTAGGATTCTGTGACCTTGGACTGATGTCCTGTAGCCCAGCACACACAGCCTGGCCAGCTGTGGTCCTGTGTGGCACCCAGTGGGGCTCCTGAGCTGATCTCTGCTTTTTGGCACGTTTCTTTTGAGGCTCAGCATGCAGTGAAGGTCACTAGACTGCAGCAGCCTGGAGCATTTCTGCTTCCAAGGTTGGTGTGGGCAGCAAGTGTGAGTCTGTCATCATCCTTGGGGCCATTCCCTGTGCTTGGGCACTGGATGCACAATACTACTGCAGCATTTATATACCACAGATACTTCCATGGGTGTAGGGTAGTACCTTAGCTTGGAGAGGAAATGATAAATTGTCCAGGTCTGCCCTGGATTGTGTTTAATTGCTGCAGGGAGGAGCTTTGTACATGCAGGTTATCAAATGCTGCTCATGCCAAGGAGCCCCCAGCCTCAACAGCCATGGGGGATGCAGGGCTGGGCCAGGGGAGGACCGTGGTGAGCAGCAGGCTGATGGAGCCTCCATGGATGGTTGTTAGGTTAGATGAGAAGAGCTAAAAGGAAGGAGAGGAAGGTGTGAGCTCTGAGCAGCTGGGATCACAGTCTGTGTCCCTGCAGTGTGCCTCAGGCTGCTGGGCCAGAGTGCAAGAGATGCCAGCTGGGTTATCCTTTCCCAGAGCCACCTCTGTGTCCTAGCCCCAGAGCTGGGAGGATGCTGGGCCAGGCAGTTCCCACCCCTGTCCCAGTGCCTGTCTACTCCACTGGCCTGAGCCTTTTTGGTTGCATTCAATAGGATCCAATGCAAACATTGTCAGCCCTGGCAGATGCAATCACCCTCCCAGTCCTGTTCATCTGGAGCCGTTTCCCATATGCCTAAAAACAGGAACAAATTGTCATTTAATTTTTTTTTTTTTGTCAGAACTCAACGGTGACAATTGAGGAATTTCACTGCAAGCTGCAAGAGGCGACGAACTTCCCCCTGCGGCCGTTTGTGATCCCCTTCCTGAAGGTAACAGGGAGCTGCTGGGGCTTGCTGGGGCTCCATGTGCCAGACTGTGCTGCTTGGCAGCCTGACATTTTTGGGAAAGATCTCCTTGAAAGCACCACAGCAATTTTGTTGAAGTCCAAGACAGACTGCACAGACCATCGTGGTGGCCATGTGGGACTGGCTTGCAGCAAGCTGGAACGTGTGCCACATATGTCTGCTTGTGTGCTGGGGATAAAGGAGGCAAAGCAAGCTCCATGTGGCAGCTCAGATCGAGAATATTTGAAGTGCTGGCACATGGAGCATGTCTGGGGTGGTTTGATTACAGAATCACAGCGTGCTTTGGGTAGGGAGGAGCCTTAAAGCTCATTTGGTTATGACTCCTGGCAAGGACAGCTGATTGTTCCAAGCTCCATCCAGGTCTTGAACACCTCCAGAGATGGGGAGTCCACAACCTCTCTGGGCAACCAGGTGATGGAAGCACAGAGTGCTTCCCATGACATGGGCGGTTTGGGTGCACTGACTTCAGGTCATCCTCAGCTCCTGGGAAAACACAGGTAAATCTGACAGTGCAGACACCAGGAGCTGGAGGGTCCCGAGTGGGAGCTATTAATAGCTCTGAGCTATTAATGAAGAGCAAACCTTCTGGAATTACTGGAAACTCCTGTCCCCTCTGCAGTCCAGACCTGTGCTTGTTTTCCAGGCCAACCTCCCTCTGTTGCAGCGGGAGCTGCTGCACTGTGCCCGTGCTGCAAAGCAGACACCCTCCCAGTACCTGGCACAGCACGAGCACATCCTGCTCAACACCAACACCACGTCCCCCTCCGACTCCTCTGAGCTGCTCATCGAGGTGAATGGCAATGGGAAGAGGCACAGTCCAGACAGGTAAGAACAGCTTTTGCCATTCCATTAGTTGGTGAAGCCATGACTTTCATTTTATCATTGCTGCTGGCAAAGGTTCAAGCAGCATCCAGGATCTTACCACTCCCAACAACTATTCTGACTGCTCCTCCTGCACTGCAAATTCACGTTGTGTTCCTCTTTCAGGCAGGTTCTGTCCCAGAGGGACTTTAGGTAGCATTGGAAAGCCTGAGCTGGAGAGCTCAGTGGTTTTCCACCACCCTGGTGGTGAGTGGAGGCACTGGCAGGGCTGGGGAGGATGTGGTTCTTTTTCACCATTTTTTATTCCAAGATAAAAGTTGTTATGTAATTATGTGGAACATGCCTCAGATTTGTAAAAACTGTGAAATTTTAATTTGGTCATGCTCGGGAAGATGAATCACAGCACTCTGGCATTCTGAGCCTTTTCTTTGACAGGGTCACTTTGTGCGTCGCTTCACAAATTGAGTGTGTTTGTTAGCGCTCCCTGCATTAACCCCCTGGTACAATCATCGCTGCCCAAACTCTGCTGATTCAAAAACTGCATCTTTCCCTTTCTGAGTGCATTTATGGGATGCTAACGAATGCCTGTCTGTGCTGCTGTGGTTGCAGAAGAGAAGACAGCAGCTTTGAGAGGGAGCCGCTGCCGTCAGAGCCTCCAGCCAAGAGGGTTTGCACCATCAGCCCGGCGCCCCGGCACAGCCCTGCCCTCACCATCCCCCTGATGAACCCCAGCGGGCAGTTCCACCCCACGCCTCCGCCCCTCCAGCACTACACCTTGGAAGATATTGCCTCCTCCCACCTCTACAGGGACCCCAGCAAGATGTTGGAGCACAGAGAGATTCGGGACAGGCACGGAGGGCTCGGTGAGAAAGACTGAGCTCTGGCATCAGTCCCTGCTCGGCTGCTCGCACCCAAAGCTGTGTAATGCTGGGCGTGTCCTCAGCAGAGTTTTTGCAGGGAATTCAGAGGAAGCAGGTCACCCTGGGAAGCTAAAACCAGGAGGACTGAGAGTTTGTATTCCCCTGTGTTATGTGTAAAGATTAGAGTCAGTGAGGATGAGAAGGAAGGAGCTGGTGTGTGAGCTGAGTGTAGCCAACCCAGCAGGCAAGAACGGAGGGCAGGGGAAAAAGAGAAATGTTTCCATGATCACTAAAATAGGAGAGCAGAGCCTGACCTCCACCCCATTTCTCCCAGAGGTGTGTGGGAAGTGCATGCTCTGTTTCCAACAGTACAGCTTGAATCATGAGCTCTGAGCTGCCGTGAGATTGTAACAAGGGAAGAAGTTCCACGAGCAGGTCAGAGCTGCAAGTGGATTGTAGCACTCCCCAGACAGGGATGAAAAACACCAGCGTGGAATTGCCCCTGCAGAGCCACCACCTCGAGATGTGTTTTTAAAATCCCAGCTATATGGAGCTGGAAATAGAGCCCTTTGTTATTCCTTGGAGCACTGCAAACACTCAGTCCATCTAATCCCTCTCTGGCTGTGGCTTGTTGCAGGTTTGAATGGAGGGTACCAGGACGAGCTGGTGGATCATCGCTTAACGGAGAGGGAGTGGGCTGACGAGTGGAAGCATCTCGATCACGTAAGGAATCGCAGGAGGTGTAGGAAGCTCTCTGGGATGCAGCAATCCATTGTTCCACCTGCTCCAGTCTGTGATTTCCTTATTGTTGAGACCATATTCGGGCTCTCCTGGCAGAGGAGCAAGCTGCCACAAGAAGGTGGATGGTGGGGGAGGCAGACAGAGGTACTATGTGTAGTCAGGATATGGACATTAAAAATAAGTAAACCCATCATTATTGTTTTAAATACTTTCTTTCCTGAGATGCCGGCCTTTCATGAGCTATTTCAAGGCACTGAGAGCAAGACTTGGTGCTTCTGGCAGACGTTAAGCTGAGCTTTCTCCTTCTGAGCAAAGCTCTTCCTCCCGGCACTTCACTGGAGTGTTTCCCTCAAAGAGATGGGATTGAAATTCAGCTTTGATCACAAATGCAGGGAGGCATCATGGTCTAAAGCCAGTGGGGGTTTTTTGAGGGGATAGGGCAGAGGCCATACAGCTGAATATATGGAATTAGGCTGTGGCTATGGAGAGCTGGCACCAGGATCACAGCCAAGCCTTGCATAGGCACCCTGTTCCCATAGGAAAGTGCACCTTTAGGAGCAGAGCCTGGAGGTGTTTAGCCTCCTCCTGTGGTGACCAAGGCCTTAAGTGTGACTCCTCCTCCCTACCTGGTGCTGCATCCCTGTGTACAGCACCCTGTTTGAGTGCTGCATCATCCCAAATCCTCTGCTCTGGTCGGTGAAATTACCTCCCTCCTGTCCCATCTGCCTTGGATGGTCCCTCCATGGTACCTGTGATGAGCAGTTTGGGATCACAGAATATGCTGAGTTGGAAGGGACCCACAAGGATCATCGAGTCCAACTCCTGGCTCTGCAGGCACCTGTCCCAAAGTGTAACACTCTGTCCCTGACAGCATCAGCCAAACGCTCCCTGAGCTCTGTCACTCAATGCTGTGACCCCTTCCATGGGGAACCTGTTCAGTGCCCAGCCATCCTCTGAGGGAACCACCTCTTCTTAATACCCAACCTGAACCTCCCCTGACACAACCTCGGGCCATTCCCCTCAGTCCTGTCACTGTCACCGCCAGACACGGGACACAACCTCTGGAGCGACACCTGAGAGCTCCTTCCCCCCCGCAGGCCCTGAACTGCATCATGGAGATGGTGGAGAAGACGCGGCGCTCCATGGCCGTGCTGCGGCGCTGCCAGGAGACCGACCGGGAAGAGCTCAACTACTGGAAGCGCCGGTGCAGTGAGACGGCGGAGCCGCGCAAGGCGGGCGGGGAGCTGCTCTCCCGGCACAGCCCCGGCAGCTCCGACTCCGTCGGCAGCGGTAAGTCATGGTGGGTGTGCTGGGCCAGCTCTTGTGTAGCGGGTGTCTCGTTACCACAGAGAGATACTGGGCATGGAGTGATGGTGATGTATTCAAAGTGTAATAGGAAATTAAATACTTCAGCAGTGCTGTTCTGAAAGGTTTGGAGAGAGATGGGTCATCGGATATGTGGAAGCTCCTGCGTGAGCTCCTGGAAGCAGCATTTGTTAACATCTAAAGGCACCTTTGCTCGTGCTGGAGAAGAGCCTCTTCTTTGTCACTGGGCCATATTTGGTGACCTAATAGCCAAGTTGGTCCAAAGCTGAGAAATCTGGGGCTGAAAAGGCAGGAGAGGCTGAAAAGGCAGGTGTTGGGAGTGTTTGGCTCTCCCCTCTCCCCCTTCCAGTCCTTCTTGCCTAAAGGCTTTTAAATGTCAAGGTCTACTTATTCTAAAAATACCGAAGACTTTTGTAAGTGTAATAACTACCTGTGTTATTAATTCTATTTTTGTACCATGAGTCAACTTAACTTTATTCAAGCTGACTAGTTTTCCCCTCCGGTATGCAGGGATCTGACCCTATAAGAAAAACAAGTCTAAAATGCCGATTTGATTTGTTTAGATGTAATTCTAACTTCTATCCTCATAAATGTGCTGTAAATCAAGTCCTGGGGGGGAAAAAACCCCACCATGATCATTCAATAATAAAAATGGATTTTTTCTAACAAGAAGAAACATCAATTTGATATATATCCTGCTTGTTTGTAGAGTAAACATCAATTTGATATATATCCTGATGTTTCTATACAAAATGAAGAGTGAATCCTCCTGCAAGGAATTCAAGGGCCCAGGGCTCCAGCTGTCAGCGTGGAGTGGCTGGGGCTGTGTGACAGCCTGAGGGGCACAGCGAGCTTTTAGTCCTTCTATATTTAAGTACATCATGACTAATACACTTACAGCCTCACATTGTTAAAGGTGATATAATTAAAAATTTTAATATAAATGGGGAAGGCAGTTGATGCTTCCTCCCCTTGTGGGACCTAGGGATAATTTTGAAGCCCCATTGCTCTTGTGAGAGGGTGCAGTTAAACATTAAGCAACATCCCCAGGTGTCTTTCAGGACAGGTTGCCTATCAGTTCAAGCCTTTGAATTGTCCAGGGAGTGGGAAATGCTGTGCTTAACGTAAACTGCTGGTGCTCAGAGTCTCTGGACAGTGCAGATGTTGGATGACATATATCTCTAAGTATTGCCTGTTGCTATAGAGTACCAGGAGATGGAAATGGGTTGTACAATATCATAAATTATGCAAGGTGCTAATTAAATGTTGTAATTTATTGTCTTGAGTGTTTGAGGAATGGCTTTAGTCCTTGGAATCTTCTGCCTTGAGTTTTAGCTGGTCAATCCTACGGTGCCCCAAGGTACTGCTGGGCATGTAAGCAGCAGTTGGGTGAGATGAGGCTTTGCCAACCTTTCCCCGTGTCCCTCATTCCAACAGATTCACTGCGGGAGTTCAGCAGCAGGTCGGGAACAGGCTACGTCACTGAGGAGATTTGGAAAAAAGCTGGTGAGTGTTTGCTGGTGACCTCGGCCAGGGATTCTGCCAGATCGGCTTGGGGTAAACACAGATGCTGCAGATCTGCTGTGCAGAAACAGCAGAAGCCCAGCTGCAGGAACGCCCTAGGCTGTGCACATCTGACTGCCAGCATCCCCACCCTGGGTTTTCCAAAGGGCTCTGCTCCTCTGCGATGCCAATGGGGATCCTGTGGGACTGAGCCTGGCCTCGCCGTTCCCAGAGGAGCGGTTGGAATGGCACTGCTGGCCGTGACCCGCTGGGAACACACTGCTGCATCTCTGGGAGGGCTCATCCCGCTCCTCAGGCAGGTGGGTGAGGCTGCTCTTTCCTTCCAGAAGAAGCCGTGAACGAGGTGAAGCGCCAGGCCATGTCGGAGGTGCAGAAGGCGGTGGCGGAGGCAGAGCAGAAGGCGTTTGAGATGATCGCCTCGGAGAGGGCGCGCATGGAGCAGACCATCGCCGACGCCAAGCGCCAGGCCACCGAGGATGCCTTCCTGGTGATAAATGAACAGGAGGAGTCCACAGAGGTAAGGTGGCCAGGGGACATCCTGGGGAGGGACTTTCCAAGACTGAACAAAGCTTCCGGGTCCTGCCTGATGGTGACTCAGAGCCTGCAGGTCCCCTGTCCCTTTTTGTAGAATTGTAGATCACACAAAGGTTTGGCTTGGAAAGGGCCTTAAAGATCATCGTGTTTCAAACGCACTGTCATGGGCAGGGACAACTCCCACTAGAGCAGGTTTCACCAAGCCCTGTCCAGCCTGGGCTTGAACACCTTTGCCTTTTAGAAGTTTCTCTCCAATAAATAACTAAAGGAAGGCACCGATATCATCAAAAGTCTCTCTTGATTTTCCTGTCAGGGAATCGGCCTAAACAATGTCTGCAGCACCTGTGTGTGTGAAACAGTCACATGGAGGCACCACTGGAGATCCTGAGCTGGACCCAGTGTAATGATCCCCATTTTATGGGATGCAGAAGCAAGGAGAAAGTGATGCTGGTGGATGCAGCTCTCTTTAGCTGTTGAATGCACCAGTTGATAAACACATGATGGGAGTGGGTGGAACTGCTCAGGAAGCCATGGAAGGAATGAGACAAGCAATGATTTCTCCATAGGGGAATACCAGAGGAGTATCCTCCTCCTCCAGCCATGCTGGGAAGCAGTGTAGGACCTTGGGAGCTGTCGAGCACCCGCTGTGCAAGCCCCAGAGCACGTCTCTAAAAGCCGTCCTGTGTTCTGGCACATCATGTAACCTTTGCAACACAGTTTGAAAACACTTGAAGTGTAAACAGCTGCAAAGCAGTGACCCAGTTTTCCAAGTTACCACAGCCTTTGGTAGGGGCTTTTTGGTCACAGGTCCTTCTTCTCCTGGTAGATGGAGGAGCCTCGGGAATGAGCTGGCTACTGGAGCAGCTTGCTCACAACCAGCTGCCTTTGGTTCTTTGCCTGTAAACCATTGCTGGGACCTGGTGGCTCCAGTGCAGACACCAGGAGTTGGGAATCTCACTGCCCTCCTGCCCAAGAGAGTCTGCCTGGCACAGCCCAGCATCTCCCACTGCCCTGCTTCCCTTCCACAGCTCTTTCCTGGGGGTCACAGCAGCCACGTCCCCCCAGAGGTGCCCCATTGGGCAGGATCGGAGCACGGCCAGCTCTGGCAGACACTGCGTTCCCACAGCTGAGCTTGCCCTCCCCAGTATGTGTTTGCTGTGCCCCAGTCCAGCTGCAGGCAAGCTGATCCTCCTGTTCCCCTCCTCGGAGCAGCTGCAGCCGCCGCTCTGGCGCTGGCCCCTTGCCCCGCGCTTCGAGGGAAGCGGTGGCACGTCGGGAGCCCACCAGCTGACACCTCTCCCGGCAGCCAGAGGGGCTTTGCTCCGCTTCCAGATTGAAGCTCGGGCTCTGGCAGTGCTTCCACCTGGCTGAGAGGCTGTCAGATGAGCTTTTTATTTTCCAGATTGGCCCGTTCCAACCTCTTGTGCAGTTAGGCAGGGTGCGGAGCAAATGGTGCCTGTGCAGCTTGTTGTAGTCCCTGCGGAGAGCGCTTGGCTGGGAGCGATACCAAAATAGAGCTGCTTAAAACAGGAAATAAAAAGGCCCAATAGCAGCATCTGCAGCATGTTTTTCAGCCCTTGCCTGCTGTTTCTTCTCTGCATTTGGGTAGATCTAGGGGAGAGGATGTGACCAGCGCAGTCTGGCAGCAGCTTTGGGCAGAGTAGAGGAGTGGAGCTTAGAAGTATTGCCAGAGAGCTGTGAAATGGCAGGAATTAAGGGACTGCTCATTTTAATATACATATTACCAAATCTGGGCCAGAGAGGGACGAACAGTCCCCTCCAGAGCTGAGTCAGCACCATCCTGCAGCTCTTGGAAACTAAACCCCTTTCAAGCTTGGTGTCTTTGGTCTTGCAGAGCTGCTGGAACTGCGGCCGCAAAGCCAGCGAGACGTGCAGTGGCTGCAACATCGCCCGGTACTGCGGCTCCTTCTGCCAGCACAAGGACTGGGAGAGGCACCACCGGATCTGCGGTCAAGGCCTGCACGGCCAGAGCAAGCCCTTGGCTCTGCCCACAGGCCGTGTGGCAGCGGCTGCCAAGAGCCTTGATGGCATCCCCAGCCCAGCCCTTGAGAAGACTTCGGCGGCCACCTCCCGCTCCTCCACCCCGGCATCCGTGACAGCAATAGACACAAACGGACTCTAGAGGGAAGGGTTTGCTTCATCCCCTTTGATTCGTTTCCCGGGTTTTTTTAAGCTGGAAAAACAACCACCAAACCCTGACAGCAGCTGTTTTCACCTGACATTTGAGACATCGCGCTGCCTCCTCGGAGCACCAACACTCCGGCTTTGCCCTCTCATCCTGCCTTTTCCTTTGTGGCTCATGGACTGGGAAGAGCCTTGCCCGCAGCAGCTCCCTGCCCTGCTCTGCAGGGCACCAGACCATTGTCAGGATCTGGGGAGACCTGAACTAGGGTGGGGAGAGTGCTGGCACACACCAGGAATGCTGAGTGTGTGGTGCCCAAGCAGGGAGCCCCATCCTCATGACATGCTCAGGCTTCCCAAGGTGTCTGAGCTGCCGCCTCCTTCATTCACCTTGCTTCCATAATATCCCTCTGTTTTTTCCCTTACTCCCAGGCAGTGGTGCCTCAGATGGCCGTGCCAGCAGGTTGTTGCTGTGAACAGACCAGAGCAGATCCCCCAGCAGGAGCATCTCATCTTGTAGTGCAATGGCAAAAGCTGAGCCCACTGCTTCTGCCTGCAGGTTGGCAGCTGATGTTTGGAGAGAGAGAGGAGAGGATTTGTCTGCTCTAAACCAGATGTCAGTACTGAGGAAGTACTGTGGGATGGCCTGGATTTCATCCCATTCTGTGGTGGGACAGACAGTTGTGTGTTTCCTGGGTGGGACTTGTGCTGAGGGAACACATGCAGAGCAGATCTGGGCTGGGTGCAGGTGCCCTTTCCGCCCGGGGACTGTTGTTTTGCTGTGCAGAAAGCGTTTGGTGCTTTCACTGCCTGGAAGCTGTTGGTTTGCGAGTTCCTGCCGTTGTTTTTGAGCCCAGTGATCCTCCCAGAGTGTGAAGGGTTATTTACAGCCTGTGCTCTCTGCACACATCAGGCAAGCTGGTAAAAGAAAGGCAGGACTTGGTGTCCTGCGTTGCTTCTTCCCCCCAGCCCTGGGAGGCTCCTGTGGTGCTGCATCTGGGGATGCCCAGGGATGTGCAGCCACCATTGCCTCATCCAGCCTTCGGAGAACATCCCAAAACTGCAGGCTCAGAGCAAGGTCCTGTGGGGATGCTGGGGATGCCAGCCTGGGGGAGATCTGTCACTCAGAGTCCCTACTGTGGTGTGGAAGGAAGGACTGGAGGGATTCAGGGCAGTGCAAGCTATAAACAACAGGGACAGGCAGCAGGGCTGTCCCAGGGCACAGCAGGGCTGGCCTGGGATGCCTCACAGAGGTCAGCAGTGCTGCAGCCCATGGCAGGGACAGGCATGTGCCCTCTGGGAGCTGTTCCAAATTCCCAGTCGCACAAACAGGCTCTAGAAATCCATCTATTCAGCAAAGCCCTGTTTCCGTGACTGTGTGTGTGCAATTGCTGGGCTGGAGCCCAATGAGGCGAGTAATTCCCAAATTATTTTTGATCACTTTTCCAATTGGAGGTGAATAATGGAGCTGTAATGAATTGTCATGGAGTTCACGGCGGGGATGAACGGGTGACCCACTGCACCAACTCTGGCCCCTTGGGACAGCTCTGTGGGAAGCTGCTGCTGTGGGATAGAGCTGGTGGTTCGAGGTTTTATTATACAGAAAAGCTACCATGCCAGGTGTTGAAGACAGCTCTGGAGAGGCAGTGGGGAGCATCTCCCCACATGTCCCCAGGAGTTGGCCACTGGGATTGAGGCATCCTCCAGGGGGCTGGCACTGGAGCCACCCTGACCTGCAGCAGCAGCCTGAGATGTCACCCCAGGGCAGATGGAGGTGGCCAGGGGAGCCCCAGGTGACCGTCACAAGGATCCAGGAGTGTGGCTCTGTCTGTGCCACTGCAGAGATGCCTCAGGGGAGAGGAGCAGCAGGTTGGGCTTGTGAGAGCACCAGGGTGAGGGGCTGCCCTGGCAGCCCCACTCCAGCCAGGCCTGGAGGGTTTTCCTGCCCTGAAGGGCACATCCAGAGCAGCCTCAGGTAAATACTGTGGTTGTGATGTCCCATCCTGACCTGCAGCCCTGACCTAATGCTGTGGGTCAGAGGTGGCCGACTGTGCCAAGGTGGGATGAGAAGGGAGAGCAGGGCAGAGCTGGGAAGGAAGTGCTTGTAAATAGATTGTCTTCCATAATTCTCATGCAATGTTGATGGCTGTGTATTAAAATTAACCCCAGTGTAAATGAATGAAATACTAACAATCATTAGAATGATTGCTTCTTTTTTTTTTTTTGGTTTTGTTTTTTTAACCATGGAATGATAAATGTGAACTTGGGACATGGGAAGACGTTGGGTTGAGGTTTCTATTTTATTTCTTTTTTGACATTTAATTCTGTAATAGAAATTTGTTACTTCATTCCTGTGCATAACTTATTTAATGTCCTGTATAAAGGAACCCAAACTGTTACAGATGTATTTAGTTTGTTCTACTCAAAAGTAGTCAATAAAAAGACTATATTCTCCAGCTCACCCTTCTCTCTGGGAAGGGGCAAAGGTTTTCTGTGGGGCTCAGGCTGCTGTCAGGTTTTTGGGGGGACCTACAGGGACAAAAAGTGGCTCCCCTGTGGTGGTGTTGCTGCAGGTGCTGTGGGGAGCTCAGGCAAAGCTTGGGAACAGGCACAGGCAGAGCTGGAGTTTAGCCCCATGTTCAGTGATGTTGGATTTCTTTGAGTTCATGGTTAAGTATGTTCTTTTCTGATCTTTTTTTTAAACTTTTTTTATTTGAGGACAGACCAGCTTGCAAGGTGCTGTCACAGCTGGCTGGCAGTGCCCCCAGCCTCTGTCCACACCTTGGCCTAAGCTGAGGATTTTGGTCTCCAGGCTGCTGCAGATGCCAATCCAGTGGTGAAGAAGCCCAAAGCTGGGGAGGCAGCTCAGGAGTCCCAAAACATCTCTGCTGCAGCTCTGCCCTCTGGGGATGCCCTGGGTGCCCATCTCTGACCCTCCCTGGCTGGGACCTGGCACAGCCTTTGCTGTTGGCCCACGGCCCCATTGTGGCCCCAGCACCGCCCCAGTCCCATTTTGTGTATCCCCGACAGTGGGAATGGGGCCCTGGGCCTGGCAGCGGCCCTGCAGTGGGCTGGAGCTGCCGCCCCTGCCCTGGGACCATGGCAAGCCAGGGCTCTGGCCAGGGAAGGCAGCAGTTATCAGCAATCAGGTATAAAATTTGGCATATAAAATGGCTCCCCAAGGAACTGGGTTTGGGTCACAGGGGAGGGTATTTGGTGCCCATCTTGGCCACTGTTCCTCCCCTTCGCTAACAAGGAGCTTCCCTGATCCCAGTACTGCAGGCCCCTTCCACCCACCCCCACCCCAAACCCAGGGAGCCCTCAGGAAGCTTCTGCTGGGGCAGAAGCCCCAACCCCAGCAGGCTCCCCTGTGTTGTCACCCCACAGTACCAGGGCAGGGGGTGACACTGTCAGACCTGCCCAGCAGAGTGTGTAGGAGGTGCCCCCAGGATGGAGCTGGACCCACTGCCCCTTCAGCCACAGATTTTACTTATTGCAGCCAGGGATTTGGGAAAAACAGTCAAATTAATATTTGTGGTGGTGCAGCATGAGGGAAAACAGATTGAGGGGTGGTAGCAGGTACCCAGGCGCCTGAGGGCTGAGGGTGCACGTGTCATGACCCACACGGGTGCTGGGGACAGGCAGGGGTGAAGGACAGTGATGTTCCTCAGATCAGGAAGGTCCCTCCCTGCCCCCTGTGCCCTTCTCCACTCACTCCATGCTGGTTGTGAAGGTGCATTTTAGCCCAGCTCGGTGGAGGATTTGCTGCTGCAGCACCAACAACACAACCCTGAGCCCAACCCGTGCACCAGGGGGGCTCTGCCCCAGCCCTGGGCCTTTCCCTCTCACTTTGTGCCCATTCCCATTAACTCAGTTACAGCCTCTGGCAGCGCTGCCCACTGCTAACACTGGTTTATGTGACCTGAGGAAGCAACAGAGCCAGAGCCAGCCTGGCCTCCCCAGGGAGGGGGATGTGCTGGGGATGGGCACAGCTGGGGTGGCACAAGGCCAGTCTCAAAGCCACTGCAGGGGCTGGGCACAGGCTGCCAGCGTGGCAGGGCTTGATCAGGCACACCTTGCCAGAAATAATTAAATCCTTTTTTCCCCTATAAAACACTCTTCACCACCCCTACAAGGCCACCTGGCTCCCTGGGCAGAGTCGCTGCTGGCCCAGGAGGGTTCGGGTGGGCTGGGCCCAGGGATGTCACCTCTGTCTGTCCCAACAGCTTGTGGACCCTGGGGCTGCCCTCAGAGCCAGGAGGAAGAGGAGCTGGAGTGCAAAAGGGGCTGAGGGCTGTCAGGGCACAGCAGCCAGCCCCGTGCTCTCCCAAGGGCCAGGCTGTCACCCCCAAACCCAGCTCTCCTAGGACAGCTCAGAGACCATCTTAGTGGGGGGAATAAATAAGTAAATTAACATGAAAAGAGCAAAGGGATAAAACACTGGCAGTGCCAAGGGCAGGCAGCCCCTGCCAGGCCACAGGAGGGGACAAGGGACAGGGCAGGGAGGAACACAAAGGAAGGCAATGGCTGTGCCAAGGGCTCTGCATCCTTCTGCATGCTGATGGTGTCCTGGAGGTGTCTGCCCCGGGTCAGTTGTTGTTCATGATCCACCAGGAAGCTGGGGAGAGAGGGAAAGGGGTCAAGGATGTGAGGGCAGCGATAAACAGAGGAGAGGGATGTGGGGTGGCAGGGATGGGGGATCTGGCTTTAAAGCACGCCAAACCAATCTTCTGCTCCAGAGGGAGTCACGGTGCCTGTTCCTGCAGTGCTGCTGCCCTCTGGAGCACGGGGTGGGAGTGTGGGACCCCCTCACCTGGGAAGAGCATGGTGGTCAGCAGCTCCGGGGACTCCAGCAAGCTGATGATGGACTGCTGGAAAGTCTTGCTGCAGCTGGACTGCAAGTGGCTGTAAAACAGGGTCCAGGGTCAGGGGGTGCAGCTTGGGTGTCAGAGAGTGGCTGGTGCCAGGATTCTTCTGCACCAGACACCTCCTTAAGCTGCAAACAGCACTGGGAGGGGCACAGGTCTGGGCAGTGCCAGCAGCAGGACAGTGAGGATCCCCAAGAGGAAACCCCTTGGAGCCCCTGCAGCCCCAGCCCCACACACAGACAGGTCCCACCTTCTCCACGAGGTCACGTCCTGCCAGAACTCGTAGAGGATGAAGCAGGCCTCGTCCGTCAGCTTGCAGGCAGAGACACTGCGGGGACAGGAGTGACCCTGAGCTGGGCCTAGGCAGGCTGGCACAGCACAGCCATGTGTGCCCCACCCGCCTGGGCACAGCCTTCCCACGAGGCTTCCCAAGCACAGTGTGGATGCACCCAGTCTGTGGCTGCTGTAGCACCCAGCTCCAAGGGATTCCAAACCCAAATCCTGCTTCACCCCTCCCGTGTCCAGGCAGCAGAGGATCTCTACAGCTTTTAAACTGGTCTTCAGTGCTGCTCAGGAACCATCACCTGCAGTGATTTGTTAATTCCACACATCCCTAGCACTGGCACACCTCTTCCTTCCAGCCCTTCGGAGCTGGTGTTCACCCCTCACCCTGCACACAGAGAGAAGGTCATGGCACAAACCCACAACGATGCCATTTTCCCAGTGATGCTTCCCACACTCCCTCCTGCCACAGGAACAGGCTGGGCCTCCAGCCCATGGGAAGATGGGGGGGGCAGCAGCAGGGGGGTGAGAGCACAAGGCTTTGGGTGCAGGGCTGGGGGAACCAGCTGCACTCAGCTGCCGCAGCAGCAATTCCAGCTGAGGATGAGCCTTTCCTCCAGCTGCTGCCAAGGGTTGCTGGAGGGGGCCAAGCCCCTGAGGGACACCAAAGCAACTCACCCAGCAGCTCCAAGGCTGAATCCCCCTGCACAGGGGGGCCACAACTGGCTCTGCAATTCCCCAGCCTGAACCACGACTGTGGAGTCTCCCTGGGCTTGGCTCCAGCTTCCTCCTCACATGGAGAGCCTGCCCATGCAACGCCACCCCGTTGTCTCCACAAATAGCTCTCATGACAAAAAAGCCCATCAATTCCAAAGAAAACCCTCCCATTCTCCTTGTCACATGTGCCACAATGAGTATCTTCCTTTTGTTCGGACTGAAAACGTGCATTTATGCTGTAGGAACTGAAGAGCTGGAAAATGACACTTTAAATGGGAACAGCACAAACGTTCCCTGCTGAAAGCGGCTTGAAATCTCCCGTGGGAGAAGGGAAGCGCTGCTCAGGGAGCAGCTGTGCCACCTCAGGGACAGGCTGGCAGAGCCTTGGCCTCACACAGGGTCAGCTTCAGGTGCTCACGGCTGCCTCCCACACACCCTCCATAGATCAGTGCTCTGCGTGAGCTCTGCCTCTGGCCTTTCCATTACTTTGGAGTCCTACAGGGCTGGAGCAGTTCATGCACTCACTTCCATGCACATGCCACAGCCGTTCCTGCTGGCATAAAACCCAGCCCTTCCTTCCCAGGCACTGGTTCTTACTGGGAATACCTGGAGCAGGAGGTGGGAAGATGCTGCAGGCGTGACAGTCTCATCCTCCCTGCAAGGTCTGACCCCTGCACACCGAGCCCACCCTTGCACCGACCAGCACAAAAAACACTCCCCCAAACCCCTTTTTTCCCAAAAAAAGGTGCCGTATTAACCCCCCCATTTCTGGGGGAGCCACCCCACAAACCACTCCACTTACTGCAGGCAGCTGCTGTGCCCGGCCGTGCCCTCGGTGTAGGACCGGAACGCCTCCCGGAACTCCTCGATGCTCCTCGTGGCCACCGAGATCTGCCTCTTGGCCACCAGGATGTGCTGCCGAGGGACAGCAGGGCATCAGGGACTGAGTCCTGCCCTCCCTGCTCCCACCCTGCTGCGGGATAAGGCGATGCCAAGCAAGCACGGCAGTGCAGTGGGACTGGCACCGCAGTGCTGGGGACAACGGGGACATCAAGTGGCTTCTTCCCAGCTGAGCAGGTTGCCTTTACACCGAGGACTGCACCAACAGGAGATGCTCCATCCGCTGGTGGGGGGGTCCTGCTCCAGTTCCTCGAGTCCTTCCCCCCGCAGAAAGGGGCTTGGGGGCCCCTCCACCTGGGCTCTGCACGGTCTGCGGGTGCTTGGAGCACTCCTGGGGCACTTGGGCACTCACTAGCAGAGCATTACCTTCCTCTGGGATGACTGTGGGCACTGCCCAGGGCTTTTCAGGGCTGGGGGAGCTGCATTTGTCCTGTGGATGGTCCCATGCCCAGCTCACAGCCTTGAATCCCACCTTGCTCCATCCTCATCAGCCCACATCCAGATCTCACCCAGGGCACAGGAGGCTGTGTCAGAGGGGTCTGTGCCCACTCAGGGTTACCTGCAACCAACTACAACAGAGCAGCAGCACAGGCACTTACTGCATCCTGTCCTTTGCACATCGCCTCCTCCTTCAGCGGCTCCAGGCGTGGGCTCTGCAGTAGCGCCACAGAGAAAAATCAGTGTTACTGCAACAAGGCAAACCCTGGCAGCCACCCACAGCCCAGCCCAGGGGACAGGCGGGTGCCACACTGACCTCGGGTACTTGGAGGAGGACAGGGATGGGACCTGGCACATCTGTGGGGCTGGTGGCTCCTGACTGACATGTCACATCAGCAGGACCATGGGGTAGGCAGGGGAGGCTCAGCAGAGCTGAGAGGAGAAGGGTGGCTCTGGTGACTGCAAGTCTGGGTCTGGTGAGTGGGTGCAGCTCTGATGATGCCAGGACTGAATATGGGGGTGTGCTGGCATGGGGAGGGGTCTCAGCACCGTCCTGACCATGCCATGGTGTGGGGCAGCCCCCAGCAGCTCCCCTTGGCCACACACCTTGCACTCCAGCTTCTCGATGAGCTGCTGCAGCCTGTTGATCTGAGCCATCCACTGGCTGTTGTCCTCGACACAAACACCTGCACAGCAAAGGGCACAAAGATGTCACCAAAACGAGCTCGATTTTGTCATTGCAAGAGCTTGCTCAAGACATTCAAAACCACAAGGCTTCTAAACCTCTGATTTAAACAAAAAAACCTCATTTTTCTAAACTTTTCCCACCGCACAAGGGATACAACATCCCACTGGAGCCAAGATGCTCCAGGCTCCATCCCAGAGAAGCCCTCACTGCCCAGTGGCGCTGCAGATGTGGCACGTGGGGACATGGTTTAATGGTGGGTTTTGGAAGTAATGGTTGGACTCGATCTTAGAGGTCTTTTCCAACCTTAATGAATGTGTGATTCTGTGCTGATGCCACCCATTCCAGGCTCCAGTGGGGCACAGACCAACCTCAGGCACACCAGGCTGCAGGTACCTGTTGTCAGCATCCCAGAATAAGGGTCTGTTGGAGACAGACAGACATTCTTCTGTCCTCTGCGCCCACATCGTCTCCCCGACCTCAGGCCAACTGAAGTCTCAGATTTCTTCATGTCCTTCCTGGAAGAATAAAATGAAAAACAACGGGTTGAAGTCATTCCCAGAGGGCTTGGAAAGGGCAGATCCTGCTCCGGGATGTCCCTGTGCTGCACCTCCACGAGTGGTGCTGGGGAGAGGGGGAAGCCCAGCACATCCCACCCCGTTACCTCTCCCGTCCCGCCTGCTCCTCCACGGTGTCCACGGCACACTCGAGGGATGCCTGCAGGGACTGCAGCTGGTGCATGGTTTCCCGCAGCAGGAATCGGGTCAGGAACTGCTCCATCTTCGAGGAGGTCTCATATCTCTGCAGGCAAGAGGAGAGGATCCGTTAGACACCTCTGACTCTGTGCACCAGGAGCACAGCCACATCTGGAAGGAGTTGGCCCTTAAGTAAACCCAAAGGGATGGATTTCAAACAGATTTTTTGTTATTTCAGGAAAAAATGATGTTGCAGGGCAGAAGAACCCTGTGGGGGTCTGTTTGTGAGATCACAATGGGGAATGCAGCCACGGTTCCACTCCAGCCCCAGCACCCAGAGCCTCAGAGCCAGCACTCCCGGCCCTAGCCTCAGCACCTTCAGCTCCAGGAGCCGTGGAGGAGAGCAGAAGGACACAAGCCACAAGGTAAGCAGACTGCCCCCAGCTCCAAGGAGGGTTCCAGGGCTGGCAGAGCATCCCTTGTGCCCCCCCGCTCACACCAGGGCTCTCAGCACAAGGCTGGGACCACACAATGGCCTCTCAGGTGCAGAAAGACCCTTCCAGGGATCCTTCTCCACTGGTAGGCCAGGCCAGGGGCTAGCTTCACACCTTCCACTCCCTGGGAAGACAGTGCCAAGCCCCTCTGCTCCCACAACAGGTTCCATGATGAATTTCTGACAAGAGCTTGTGTTCAGGGCCACCCCACAGCCCATCCCCATGTCACTCATCGAGTGCAAGTGATGTGACAGCCCCTGTGAGCCCCAGCCCACCTGCCCTGGAGGGGTGTCCAGGAGGAATATGGGCCTGAGTGCCCATTCCTCACCACCCTCCTCCTGGATCAGGGTTCCCAAGGAGGGATGTTCAGCAATGCAGGGAATGAGGAAACAGGAGGAAAGGCTGCAGCACGTACCCAGACACTTCCAGCACAGGCACTGCTGTGTTCCACAGGGCCAAGCCACTCTCACTTGCAGAGCAGGTCCCTGTGCCTGGTTTGGCCTCACAAAACCCCCCTTGTCCCACAGCAGGCTCTTCCTCCCTCCCCAGCATCCCTCTGGAGCACCAGCCATGCTGAAGCCCGCAGTCATCATAGACACTGGCAGCAGCTTCACCCGAGGTGGGTTTGCAGGGCAGAAGCAGCCCCAGGTTGTGCTGAGGACTGTGCTGCTGCCCCCCAGCAGTGCAGGCCCCGCATGGGACACCCAGCAGCATCCCACTGCCATGGAAAGCATGGAAGGCTCCACCCCAGCACCCAGGTCCTGCCCACTCAAGCACGGCATTGTTGAGGATTGGGATGCAGTGAAAACCCTGTGGAGCCACATCTTCTCCTGCAGCCTCAAAGTTCTCCCGGAGGAACACCCAGTGCTCCTGGCTGAGTCCCCATCTGGCCCCACCACCAACAGGGAAAAGGCGACAGAGGTGCTTTTTGAGAGCTTTGGGGTGCCAGCCCTGCACACGGCCAACACCGGGTTCCTCTCCCTCTGTGCCCACGGCAGAGTCACCGGGCTGGCCGTGGAGGCTGGGGCAGGAGTGTCCCATGTCACCTCCGTCTGCCAGGGCCAGACCCTGAGGAAGGGCACCCACCGCCTGGGCGTGGCTGGGGAGCTCCTCACCAGCCACCTGCACCAGCTGCTGATGGAGAGCCCTAACAAGCCCTTGGCACTGCAGGCCCTGAGGAAGGCAACGCTGACCCAGCTGAAGGAGAAATGCTGCTATGTCTCCTTGGACTATGAAAGAGACCTCCAAGACCAACGTTGCCATCATCCAGCCAGGTTTCAGATGCCAGATGGGCACTGGATAACCCTGGGCAAGGAACGGTTCTGCTGCCCAGAGCCGCTCTTCCAGCCAGAGCTGCTCCAGCACAGCTCTCCCGGCATCCACCAGCTCACCTGGCAGAGCCTCCAGACGGTGCCTGACGACGCCAGGAGGGACATGCTGGACAACATCGTGCTCTCAGGTGGCTCCTCCATGTTTCCTGGCTTTCCAGAGAGGATGTGCTTAGGGTTGAACTTACTTTCCCAAGGCACAGGTGTCCAGATTGAGCTCCTGGCGAGCCCAGAGAGGAGCACAGCAGCCTGGGTTGGGGGCTCCATGGCAGCGTCACTCACATCCTTCCAGTGTGCATGGATGACAAAGGACGAGTACCAGGAGCATGGAGCTGAGTACATGCATGTGAAATTCCAGTAGATGGAAGGCACTGTCCAGCTACAGGAGGAGGGACTCCAAAACATCACCCTGCTCTGGGTAGAGCTGCAGCAGAGGTGACAAAGGGCAGCTCCTGCACTGCTATGGGGGTGCAAAGTCAATTAAAGTGCTCCAAAAGAAATAAACTGCTTTTCACTGACATTCCGGGTTATTTTCATGCCTACCCACCATCCACACACCAAGTGTGTGTCCCATCAGGCTGGCAACACCACCGTGGCTCGTGCTGGGGATTCAGGCCATGCTGTCTGGGCACAGCTGGTCACAGTCAGTCCTGGCACTCCAGACTGGGGGCTCTGCACATCCAGAGCATGGCAGCAAAGCTGTCCTTTCCAAATGGAAATGCAGCTGCTGGCACGGGGAAGGGGGATGCTGCAGCTGTCAGCACAGCAGGACTCCTGAGGTCTGCAGGGAGCCACAGGGATGGGAGGAAGGAGCTGAGAAGTTCCACACAGCTCCTGCACTGCAGCCACTTCATCCCAGGAGGCAATTCCACATCCTGGCACTGAAGCAGCTCAGTGCTGGGTACAGAGATGAGCTGAAAACCAGAGAACTTAATTTGCTCCTTGTAATTTTGGTATAAAGGTCATTTGGTGCTCCAGAGAGTCGATCCAGCTTCCCTGAACAGGCATTTCCTCACCTGGCTTTGCTGCTGCTTCAGTGAACTGACTCGGCTCAGCAGATGAGAAAAGGATCAGATGTTGCAGGGGGAGCAGCTGGGGAGCACAGCCCAGCTGTCACAGCAGGCTCCTTTCCCCACGGCCAGACCCATTCCAGCTCCTCAGGGGATGCAGAGGCAGGACTGCAGGGAGGTGTAGGAAGGAGTCTCCAGATGGTGCAGGAGGGCTGGTTGCTCCACAGAAGCATCCACCAGGAGAGGTCAACCCCTTTCCTTGACAAGATAAGGAGACAGACCAACGTCCTCCCTGCCTTCTCTGTGGTGTCCTCATGTGACCCCAAGGCTGTGGCACAGACCCAGAGCCAGGCTGCCTTCACTCCCCTCCAAGCTCCGTGAACCATGTCCAAAATAATGTCCCGCAATGCTACCACATTACTCGGGTCAAATATTTCCGATTCCTGCAGTATTTCTCTCCAACACACGGAGGATCTGGAATTCCAGCAGCTCTGCGCAGAAGCATGTGGATGTAACCCTTCTGTTGCTTGTGCCAAAAGAAGGGAAGAGCCTTGGGCCTTAGGGCCCTCGTGGATCTCTGGTTGCTCTGTGCCACAGCCAACCACCAGCCCAGTCCAGGAGCTGTGGCCAACTGGGATGGGAAGGCAAGTGGAGAAAGTGGAGAGGACACTCATCCCCTGAGCACTGCCCTGGGCTCGTGGTGCAGTTGGCAAAGGATGGCCACAGGACCCCCCAGCACTGAGGTGGGCAGAGCTCTCTGCTCAGTGGCTGTGCAGCCAGGGGGGGTTCATCCTGGCTTGAAGACGAATCTCATTTTCCTGCCAGAGGAAGAGGATGGCAGCAAAGCCAACATGATGCAGCCGTGGGGAGCTGAGCTCCAGCTCTGCATCTCTAGGCTCTCCCCAGCCAAGCATCCCACCTGATCCCACAAGACTTCCTTCCCCACAGCCCCAGAAATGGAGAGTGTAGGGCTGGGGACCTCTGCCAACCCCTTCCCCTCCTCACTCCCAAGGGGTACAGGAACTAAAATCACCAAAAGCACCACTTATCTGTGCTTGCCCAGCTCCTGCCAGCCCAGCCACACATGCCCTGCTTGCAAAGGAACAACCAACACTTCAATCTCCCCAGGACACACCTGGGAAAGCAGGTGAAGAGGAACAGAGCGAGTCCCCAGTGGGGCACCCAGGATACATTATTTATTCACCCACCACATGGCCCAGCACAGTCTGTTTCGCTCCAGAAGTTGGTCCAAATCCAAACGCTGTCACCTCTCTGGCAGCACAGAGGGCACTTCCAGCGTGCTGCTGGAGACTCCACAGGCGAACAAAGTGTGTTCCCACCTCCAAGGTGTCCTTCCCAGCCTCCCCCCCCCAGCCTCTGCACATGGACACCCCCTACATGGAGGTTGGATGCTTCTTCCCAAGCGCATCATTCCCCTTCCAAGGGCCAGCCTTCCAGATTCTCCATCCTCTCCCTTTTCACCCTGAGATGGCCTAAGCCTCGCATCCTTCATGGATGATGTCAGTGGATGCAGCTTTCTGGCAGGAGCAGGCAGCTGCTCCCACTGTCCTCATGGCTGTGGGGGATACATTGAGCTCCACAACTCACCCAGAGCAACCCAAACACACAGGAACAGGCACCAGCCTGAGGTGTCACCCCCCCGCAAAACCCAGCTACCAGCCCAGGGCACGCTGTGCTCTGAGGGGACTCAGCTCTGGAGGGTCCCAGGTGGACATGTCTGCCCTGCACATGACGAGCCAGCTGCCTCCTGCCTCTCACCTCATCAGGCACAGCACACCCAGGGGAATGGAGAGAAGGACAGAAATAACCACCCCTCCAGAGAGCCCCGAGTGCTGCTTCACCCATCTGCACCAACTTGAAAAAATTCATGCCAGGGGAGGGCATCAACTGAAAAATGCACTTTTGTTTCAGTCCAGCTGCCTGGCTCTCCTCAGACTCCTCATTTTGGGGTAAACAAGTAAAACCCTCTTGTCAGGAGCTGCACCACATGGGTCAAACCCTCTGGAAACAGAGCTTCAATGAAAATATGCACTGGCTCACCAAGCACAGCATTTTCTGCTCACAGGAACTCAGCAAGCACAATGCAAGGAATTTTGGTCATGGATTGGTATTACAGATCTGTTTATCCAGGTGAAAATCCCTTTTTTGCCAAGAGCTGCTTAATTCTGCTCTTGAGAGGTTTTATCAGTTTCTTCTGATGCTAGTTAAGCTCAGGACAGAATGGAATAGGTGGTCACATTCCTGCCAAAGGAGAAATAAGAGCTCCTGGCTTGAAAAGGTATTTATGGGCTGGTTTGCAGAGTTTGGAGAATGGAAAGATTTTAGCACACATACCCCCTGGAGAAAAATCAGACTGTTTCCCAAGGTTTTTCCATAGTTCACTTCCTACTCTATTGCCATTATAGTGCAAACATGAAGTTGAACCACAAAATAAGGTGTAATTAGCACACTACAGCACAGCTATCAAGTTACATTTTACAAATTTAAGTGGGAATGACAGAACTGGGACAAAATCCCTCTTTCCTTTGCCCTGCTTCTACCAGCCCAGTGGGGAAACATGGAAGCATTGGTTTCCTCCTGCCAACCTGCAGATCCATAAAAATGACCGTGAGCAGGTTTGCTCCCCACACCCCCACAATTTCCTACAGCACCTGCAGTCACACAGTGAGGACAAACCCAGCTTGCATTTATCCTGCTCCTGACAAGCTGCATGGCAGCAGATGGAGGACCCTGCCAGCCAGGACACAGCTGTGGGTCAGGACACTGATCCATGACAGGTACCCTGGCCCACAGCAACGGCACATGCAGAGCCGGGAATCCTCAACACCAAAAAGGCTTTTGGCAGTGCTGCTTCAAACCACAGCTCCCAAACACAGAGCTACAGAATAATCCCTCAAGCTCTGGTTTCCTTATTTCCCTCCTTACTGAAGCTCTGGCATGGCCTGCGCAAGCCCAGCACAACCTCCAGGCTCTGCCTTTTATGCCAACGAGGCAGCCCAGGCTCTGACTCTTTTCCTGATTGCCAAGTTGCTTTTATTTACCTGAGCCTATTTACAGCTGCGGGGAAGCACTTGGAGGATGCAGGGCTGAGCAATAAGGAACTGGAGATGGATAATGCCCTGACCAAGAGATGCTGTGGTTCATCTGCTGAAACCCAGCACAAGTCGGAGATCCCCTTCCCCTCGTTCTAGCCAGCCTGGAGAGCACTGCCTCCTTGGGAGTCACATAAAAACTTCTTAGATACAGCCTGGGAAGAACACAGCCCTGATCTAGAAGCAGAGGGTTATTGGAGCAGGCAGGTCTCTTCCACATTTCTCAGTGCCCTGTGCCTGCAGCTCCCTGGGAATATGATTCATCCAGCTCTTCCATGAGGGTGGTCTCTGCCTCAGCCACGGGGCATCACAGGAATGAATCAACTGAAACAAGGGACAGGTGTAACATGGGAAGTCTCTTCTCTGTCCCCACCCCTGGCTCACAGAGGTGTGAGCTTTGGCTAAAATCCAACCTAATAAACCCACTAATCCCATAGTAACTCGAGCTCCAGTGCAATTCTGGAAATGCAAATATGGGAATACATTCAGGTCAGAGCAGGTAAGAATGTGGCATTTATCATCTCTGGCAGCCTCTCAAGTGTCAGGGATCCACGATCAAACCACTGCATTGAAAGGAAATAAAGTGCCTTTTCCATGGATGTAACACAGCACCAGCCCCAAGCACACAGCTCAACCATCTAATGCACTTCAGCTGCAAAGGGGGCACCCACTCCAGCACTGCTTTCCCAGCTGCCTTTATCCCGGACTCTGGGCACCACAGCCCATGTGATGCAGGGTCGGGGGGCTCACAGCACGAGGCTGCTTTCCTTAATTAGAGCCTCCAATCTGCTTCCCATCAGCACAAGCTGTCGGAAGAGGGAGAGCGTTCCAAGTGGATGAACTTTGCACCAGGCTGGGAGTCAAGGAACGGCACCACTTCGTACCTCTCCCCTCACCACAGCGCTGCTGCTGCAGCGGCTCCTGCCCCTCTCCAGCAGCCGGGTTTTGTTGCTGTGCTCAGCACAAGCTGCTGGGGTCTGCCCAGAGCAGGATCAGCCCTGGAGTTCCCCTTTCCCAACACTGTTCTGTGGAAAACACCCCGTTGTGGCTCAGAGCTCAACACAGACCATCAGCGATGGTCCCAAAAGTGTGTGCAGGCAGGACCCTGCAAGGAGCTGCTGGAACAGACCCTACGGAGCCCCACGAGGAGGAAGATGATGTCTCCAGAGCACAAAAGCACAAGATTTACCCTTCCCCTCCTCGGCTTTGGCTCCCCCTTCCCAGGCTGTGCAGCGGCAGCACTCACCCCATGCTCAGACAAACCCAAGTAGGCAAAGGCACCCCCTTGATTTGGGAGGTACCACATTTGCTGCCTCCAACCCCCAAATTTAACACCAAGCAAGCAGCTAAAAATCACCATGGCTTCTGTTTCACACTCCCCTGCCCTGCTGCCCTCCCATGGCCCCATCCTTACCAGCTTGGTTTTGTCCATGGCTGCCAGCACCGCAGCATTGAGGGTTTCCAGGGCAGAAAGCACGTTCCTGTATTCCCCAAGATATGCTGAGAAATAATCTGGAGCAGGAGAGAAGACCATGGTGAGGCTCCTGAGCACCTCCATCTTTGCTTCCCACACACAGCCCAGTGCTGCAGGGGACGTTCAACCTCCCTCTCCAGAGCCACATTACCACCTGGAATGAAGTGAAGAGTCCTTCCCTATCCCCTTAGGAAAAGCACAGATGCTCTCTGTGCTGAGGGTCAGGCACAGGGATTATTAAAGCCACATCACTCCCCAGGTCAGCTCCACACAAACCCCACCACAGACCTTCAGAAATGGAACCCCTCCAGAGCACAAACATCACCCAACTTACCACACAGCTTCTCTGTGTCCACATTACTGCAAGAAACAGAAAAACAAGCCCTTGTTAGATAATGGGACTGGTTTGGGAGAAACAGTGATGATGAGCAGGGTCTTGAGAGCTTGTCTGGAGTCCCACTGGATTTACTTTTCATTCCATGTATTTTCAGAAGCTGCATTATCAAAATAAGAAGCTGCACAAGTTCAGAGCCAGCAGCTCAGCCATGCCCAGCCCCTGCAGCACTCAGGCAGGGCTGCAGAGCAAGCAAAGCTGCTCCAAGATCTCCTGGAGCTGGAGTGTGCTGGGAAAGTGTCTGTGACAGCAGGATGGGGTTGGGATGGAGGTGCCCCAACTCCTGGGCTGGCAACCCCATTTCTGAGCCCTGGAACTGCTTCTTCAACTCAACCTCTTCCCCCAAAAGTGGGAAGCATCAAAGCAGGGCTCTCTCCTTGTGTGTCCCTTGCCCTCAGCCCAGGTCCTCCCACGTGGCACCAGACCCCTCCCCTCCCACCTGCTCCTCCTCATCTCTGCCTTTGGAGCCCAGGTGATGTGGGTTTACTTGCAGGCTCCCAGGGCAGGGGTATCTTCACAGCCCAGGAGAGGGGTTGTTCCTGCTGTGAAGGCCGTTAAAGCAGGGATCTGGGTCCAAAAACCTGGAGGCAGGGACCAGACCCTCATCCTTTCTCCCTAACAGAGAGCACTGCACTGCAGAATCCACACCGGCATCTGCAGGGTTTGGGCAGGTCTCTCCTGTGGCTCATAAAAGTGCTGCTGGGATGGAGAGGGAGAAGGAAACATCCAGAAAAAGCCACAGGTTTGTGGGAAGGGATGTCAAGCAGAACTGAGGATTTGCATGATGCTGTCAGATCCACTCAGGTGGCCAAAGCCACAGAGACAGAGCTGCTCACAACGCCTGGCATCACCCAGAGCCTGCAGGGACATGCCCCAGGATATCATTTATTCAAATCAGCCTCTGCTCGAGGCATTCTGCTGCCTCAAAATCCCCTAAACTACTGCAAGCGTTCTCAAACCTGACTGGGAAAGTGGAAGGGAGCATGAGACAGTTTTTAAAGTGTTTTTTAAGTGCTGTCACGCGTGCAGGAACTGGTGATTCCTGGAGTTTGCTGGGCTCCAAGCACAAGCTGCAGTACTGCTGACCAGGGGGGTGTGAAACCACAGCCACACCATCCTGTCCCCAATCTGACACTGCTCACAGGGCAAAGGGACAAAAAAATCCCCAGGTAAAATTAGAGGAGAGTGTGTGAAGTGCCCAAAACGCCATGCGAAAAACAGGTAGAACAATTCAAACAAAATCTTCCTGTGGCTTTTCCTCCAGACATCCAAGGCTGGTTTCTGTCCCTCTCTTTCTTCTGGGCTTCCAATTAACATACTTGCTAATAGGCAATCCTTCAAAGCATGAATATGTTTGGGTGTGGTACATGGCAGAGCCGGGGCAGGGGGACTGCAGACCCCTCTGCTCAGGTAACTGCATTGGGTACCTCCATAGGCAGAGGGGCAGTGTGAGGCTGTGATTTGGATCAGCTATTTTTTAAACACACAGGACCTGATTTAGGCAGGGCTCTGCACACTGACCTGGCACTGCAGGCAGTTTTAAAGTGGATTAAAAAAGATAGTGTTTCCCTCGAGACAAACAAATCTGCAAAACCTCAGTCCCTTCTGCCAACTCCACTCTGTCTTTGCTGATCCCATCTCTGAGCAGCTTTGTGCATTCCATCCCAGAGTGACTGGGGCTTGAAGCACCAATTTACATTGGAAAACTGTTTTTCTCTGTCTTAATTTTTCCACTTCTTTCTGAAAGCTGTCTGGAGCCTGCAGAGCTGCTGCAGTGCTGCAAGAGCCTGGGCACGGCAGCATCCACAGCACAGCTCGTCAGACCTGTGTCCCAGGGCAGGAACTGCAGCCACTGCTTCCCATCCAAGACATGGGTAAAAAACACTGAAGAGGGGATATGTGGCAAGGAAATCCCCAGTGAAACACCTCATGCACAGGTTACCCAGGAGTTTGCATCTGTCCCCAGTGAGGACCTGGGGCTAGGTTCAGTTTCACCAGGAGGAAGGAGCCACCAGCTCAACCCACTGCCCAGCTCCCCCCTGGGCTCCAGGGAGGTGTGACAAAGAGCTGCAGTCAACCCCCACCTTGTGGCTTCTGAGGAGGGGCCAGGGGTTATTAATAACTCTTCATATCTCGTCTGTTTGGCTCTTAAAAACGAGTGTTAACTAATCAATCACTAAATCACTGAACCGTTGTTGAACAGTGAACCAACCGACGAGATCTTGCTGCAAACATCGGGAGCTGTCCAGGGGGGGATCTGTTCCCTTCCCTTCCTGCTCCATCAGCAACTCTGCATGGGAATCTCTTCCCATATCCTGCATCATGCAGCAGCCCCCGGGACACGGCCAGGGGCTGGACAGAGGACGGCAAGCGAATCACAGGACTGACAGTGCCATTGCCATGCTTCCAGAGCTAATTCACACCAGAAACCAGGAGGAGCTCATGGGAAGACCCTGCCCATCAAACCCTGACCCATTGTGCAGGCTTTTCTCTGCTCCTCTCTGCCATCCCCTCTCCCACTCCAAGAGAAGAGCCATCCTCTGCCTCCAAAGCACTCATCCTGAGACTCTCCACATTTCCCATAGCTGTATTTTGACTGTGCTCAAACCACTGATTAACTGTAATTAAGCCTGAACTGATGATGAAGGATCTTGTCATCATTATGCTGTTGGGTTTGGGGTTTTTTTTGCCAGAATGTGCCTGGAATTTATGCAGGAAAACAGCAATCAGCTGCAGAAAGCAGACGGGATTTTTGTTATTTTTATCCTTTATCATGTTGGGAACCTCCACTGCCAGCACAGAATGGATTTCCAAACCTTTTCAACGTAACATGGAGTGTTTCAGTCACTCTCCATCACTCAGAGACTGGCAGATGCAGTAGCTCCGAGTTTCTGAGTAAAGAAGGGTGGAGGGAAGTTTTTTTAAATCCCTTCCTCCACAGAACCATAGGCTTGGGGTTATATCCACTGTGAGATTTTTAAGACCCACCAGGTCAGCACTTCCCACCTCTTTCACTTCTTGCTCAAGGTCAGGGGCTCTGGGCTGTCTGCACCCAACTCCTGAATGCTCTCATGGAAAGGATTTTCCAGACCTTATTTTTCCAAACTTCCCTGATAGATGCAGGACAGAAAGACAAGCAGGACCCACACAACACTTCCCTGGGCAGGTTTCACACTGCCCTGCAAAGAGCAGCAGACATGCAGCCTCTGCAGCACCACAACCTTCAGTCCAGAGCCCTTTGTAACCCCCTCTCCATTAAGATTTCCTGGTGAGACTCCAGGATCTGTTTATCCCATCCAGCTGGATGCAGATGGACACGTGGCTGCTCAGAGATAAAACCACATAGTGCATCTTTCCAGATGCTTCTACAGCTATGGAGTCATCTCATCCCTTGAAAAACAGCAGTCTCTTCTCACCCAGACCTTTCAGTGGATGAAAATGCACTTTTCCAGGAAGATGAATCTTCCTGTGCCAGTGCCAGAGCCGGTGTGGAGCTTCCCAAAGGCTGAACAAAACAGTGGTCCCAGATGTTGTATCAAGTTGCCACCAAGAGATGAATTTGGTTTCAATGTAAACCCCTAAATGTCACTGAATTAAAGCAAGGAGATATTTTAAGCCAAAACACAACAATTTTCAGAAGTGCTGAACCAAGAAAGCCTCATGTGGAAATGTAAAATCTGAAGTGAACCCAACAGAGGTGCCTGATTCACAGGCCACAGCGTCCCACCTGAGCGGGAAGTGTGGAAGAGAAGAGCCTGGGGCCGTGGGCTCTCTGGAAGGGAACAAGTAATGTAGGAAACCTCTGGAATCCCTCATCTTCCCAGCTGCCAGTTCTGGGACCCAGAGCAGCTGCAGGTTCACAGTGATGGCTGAGGGTCAGGATGTCTCTGGGCCGTGTCAGAGATGGAAAGGGCCTGGATATAAAGGTCTCTGTTACTGTCTCTCCTCGTGTCAGGGTGACACAGACAAGGGAACACAACCAGACCTGACAAACACAGCACCAAATCCACCCTCTTTCCCACTTTCCCACCATGACAAAAGCCACAGGACACAAAAGCACACCAGACATGTCTGTAGAGCTTGTAGCTGCTTTACAGGTTTTTAATAATTTATTACCTCAGGTAACAACACTCGAATCTGACAGCAATTTCAGCCAGCTCTCTAAAACACTAGCAAGTGCAAGGCAGGCCTGGAGGAGAGGGGCTGTCCAGCCCCCCACCACAGGGACAGCAGGGCACCAGCACAGCCTTTACACAACACCAGAGGCTGCACAAAAGAGCAAGTCTCCCTGCACATCCTAAAAATGGTGGC
Organism: Pitta sordida; assembly: GCA_013390025.1. Classification (NCBI taxonomy): domain Eukaryota; kingdom Metazoa; phylum Chordata; class Aves; order Passeriformes; family Pittidae; genus Pitta; species Pitta sordida. Next base: position 515,849 of record WEKX01022404.1, read on the forward strand.
CTTGAAGCCACTGAACACAGGAATTTGTGGAAAGCTCTGTCTGAAGGCCCCTTCTGCCTCTATGGTAAGAAGAAAACAAAGACCCAACGCTCCTGTCCTGCTAATAGATGTCACCAGCTCGATGTTGCAACTGCCACATTGTCATAGCTACCACATCATCATTAGGGTAACGAGCTACCAGAGCACCACTGCAGCCAGGGCCCTGTTCAGCTGCTCCAGACACGTGGAATAAGCCCAACCTGAACGTGGTGAGCCAGGAGAGCTCACCTCTTCAGATAAGGGGTGGGTTAAAGCTCCCGGCCTTGCTGCACCCTGTGTTTTCCAGCACTACTGTAGGGGATGACTCCAAGGACACCTCAAACTGGAGCAAGAGGAAAGGAGTAGTTCCAGAGGAAAGGGAACAGCTCACTGCTAACTTCTGGGATCACAGCCCAAAGAGAGAGACACCTCTTGCTGTCCACATCCACGAGTCCAACCAGCAGGACAGGCAGGAATGGGCAGCCAGGCTTCAAAGAAAGCAGCACTAAGGCTGCCCACACCAGCCCACTTCTCTGCCCCATCCCTCAAGTGGGAGCATCAGCCAAACCCACCACTCCAACACTGTCAGGAGCCCATCAATCCCACTGCCCCAGTCCTCAGTGGATGATGTGGGGACCGCTGGTGGCACTTGGTGGTTGGTGGCACCTTGGTGTGATAAGGGCCCTCTGTGCCACTGCCCTGGCTCTCTCCAAAGCCCTGGGATCCATGGGTGCAGCTCAGGCTGCTCCAAGTTTTCTCTCCCTGACAGAGATACTGCTCTGGCCAAGGGTGGCAGAGGTGCAGGAGATGCTTCCCAGGGACTCAGGGAAGTGGAATGAGCCAGAACCAAACCTGCTGCTCAAACCCAGGAGGGAGTTGCAGATCCTTCCCCTCCACCAGCAGCACCTCAATGTTTGAACAGACCCCAGACCTGCAATTCATCAACTCCCAGTTTATCCCAGTGCCAGAACACACTCAGCCATAGGAGACAGCCTGGCAGAGGGATCTCAGCAAGGCCACACTGGTATCGAAAAGACTGGGATGAGAAACCCTGCCAAGCCCAACAGACTCCTCTGGATTGCACCAGTCAAGAGCAGTTCAGGGCTAACTAAACATAATTCCTTCTCCTGTTCTTTGGGGGTTTCTTTTTTTAAAAGTAGCTGGCCTAAATTCCCACTTACATGCACCAGGCCCACTTGTGTTGTAAAGCAGCTCTTACATAAGTGAAAAGCAGTTCCCCATGTCAGCAGTAGAAAAGTCTGTGACTTTGCACAGTCTGTGCCTTGTCCTCACACCACCACATGCTCCTGCAGAATGCACAACCTGCTCCACGAGCTGGGTATTTCTGGAGCAGTTTTCAAACTACAATAATGTCATTTTAAATGCTTGCCTGCTCTATGGAACTCCAGTCAATCTGATGCCTGTTCTCAAAATGTCTGACCCCTCTGCTCACCGATGCTCAGGGCTGGTGTTCAATGGGTTTTAACATCTGCGTGTTGCAAGAGGTGGCTTTATCTCACCCTGACTATTTATCACACCCACCCCCAAATGTCCTCCATCTACACTCAAGCAGTTTTATATTCTCCTTTGTCTCCTCCATGCCGCCACCGTACTTACTCTGAGTGACGCCTGTCAATGCCACTGAACAACTCCCACAGCTCCTCCGAGCTCAGGATCCCATCAGCAAAATAGTTCTTGAACTCCTCAAATGACAGCTTCCCATCATCTGCATTTAAATAAAAGGGAAGAATAATTATATATCTGCTGAAAGCAGCATCCAGGCCCCCGTGTCCTCCCAGCAGCCGCTGTGCCGGGAGCGTGGGACAGCTGGGCGTGTTGTGCATAATAATCAGAGCAGAGATCTCACTGGAAGCGTGTCCCACCATCCCATCAAAAACCCAGGAGCGTTGGCAAGCAGGGCCACTGCTGCTGGAATTTCTAGTGGGAATTTCAGCACCATCCAAAAGAACCCACTGCAATGGTTTCAGGGCAGACATTCTGATTGTCCAAGGAAAGAGTCCATTACAAACAGCACAGGTTTTTATGGCAAGGAAATCTCTCCACTGGCTCAAGAGCTTTTCCCTTCCTCTCTGTGGAGGACTTGAGCTCCTGGGCTGCATTTCAATCTCCAACAAAAGTAGTTCCTGGAGCCTTCCAAGCTACCACAAAGGACAAGAGCTTAAGCGAGCTCAGAGAAACAACTTGAGATTTTGGACCTCTTGGTTTATTGGTGCTGGATTATAAACTGGGTAGCAGAGCCTAACTCCAAAATGCCAGAGACTCCAGAGGTACCCAGAAACAAGGTCCCCAAACCAGGGGCACCTGTAAAACCCCGGAGTGAGCACAGAGACTGAATCAGCTCTGCAAGGGATGGAGTCTGAGCAGCTTTGCCACCCCTTCTCACTGTCAGCAGCACGGAGGAGAGATTGTGTGCACACAGTCCTGTGTGGTGCATGGATGGTGCATTGGGAGAGCCCACTCCCCAGGCCCTTTGCTCCAGGCAAAGCAGAAAAGCATTTTCCTTGCAGCCAGAGCACTGCCTGCCCTTATCCTCCCTCCCTCTTTCAGCCAAACCTCCTAGCTGGAAAAAAACCCCACTGCTTCACCCACACCTGGGCAGGGAGGAGGGGACAACAGCAGGAACAAAGCACTCACCATTCTTGTCGGCTCGTCGGAAAATCTGCAAGAGAAAACACAACAAGGTTCAGGGGAAGAGAAGAGCAGCTGAACCCCGAGCCAGGCAGCACCCAGCCCCATGGAAAACCACATCCTGCAGCACAGGGAGCCGTGGAAAAGCCCCTGCCAGGAATGCACAGGCTGCTCCAGGAAATTCCCCTTTGCCAATGATTAAACCCACTTCTTGCCGCCAATGCGCCAAGCTCTCGGCACAGCTGAGGTGACTGAGCCCGGCACTCACAGCAAACATCTCTAGAGAACACAGAGGGAGGCAAAGCAGAAAGGGCCTTGGTACACCCTTCTAATGGCAAATGTTTAATTTTTCAGACCCTTTAAAAGAAAGAACATGAAGTATAAAACCACTCCACACAGAAGCACTTTGTGCATCCCCAGCACTCCAACCACCCGCACTGAGGAGCAGCTCCTGCCCTGTGCCTGGTAACCACCCCTCACAACAGTCCTTCCTGCAGCCCCTCTGTGTGCACACATGCTGGAATTAATTATTAATGGATTAATTAATCTGTAACCAATTCTGACACAGGGCACAGTTGGAGAGCTGCTCCAATTCGGGGTCTCCATGTGGCTTCCCAATCACATGGCTTCTGCCCACGACCCAGGAGAAACCTAGGGCTGCTCATCCCTGCCAGGATCTGTTTCACCAATAATTACTGGAAGGTCTGGGGCAGTGCTCAGTGAGGAATGGCACCATTTCCAAAGCCTGGAACATATTCTCAGACAAAACAGTAGGAGGCTGGCTCGGAGTGGCCTGTGCGCCTGTGAAGGAACTAGGTTTATGTTCACCACTCTGGGGTGTGCGTTCGGTCTCTGTACGGGCGTTAGATGGTGAGTTGGACTAGATGATCCTTGTGGGTCCCTTCCAACTCATAGTATTCTGTGATTCTGTTTAGGTCAGCACAGCATAATGGAGCCAACAACTGAAAGTTGTGTGTGTGTGGCAAATCCTTTGTTTTATCCTGGGTGATGAAGAAATCTCAGGTCTGAAGAAAGATCAGGAATAGAAAAGGTCAGGAAAAGGAGGAAGAGGATTTTTATATTCCTCTCAACCCAAGCTGCTGCAGGGAATGGATCCTGCCTTGAGCTGACTGACATTAGGCAACCATCCCTCTGGGATTCCATCTGGCCACTCCTTCTTTCTTTTCCAGGAAAGCAGGGCAGGTGCTCCCCGAGAACTCCACAGGACTCAGTGGATGCACTTGGGAGCTGAGATGGGAACATGCAGATTCCAAACAGGAGAGATTTCTCTGGATTTTAAAGCAGAATTTTCTCCAAGCTAACAGGTTCCTTGTGGGGTCTCACAGCCGCAGGGTCACACGTGCCAGGGCTCCCTGGCAGCAGGGGCAGCACCAGTGGGTCCCACATGTCCCTGTCACCCTGTTGGGGCCACGACACTTTCTACCAAGGGAAAGACTTCATCCTGTAGAGCTCTGTGTCATCAGAGAGACACGTGTCTCATGCAGTGACACCTCATGGGTCCAGCTGTCACCAAGGCCAGTGAGCTCATTCCAGAGACAGTCGAGTGTCACCCAAGCTCTTCAAAAATGCAGATTCAAGTGAGGGCAAACATTCCCACTCACACTAACCTTGCTCAGCAGGGTCTGTCTGCAGGCTCATAGGGTGAGCACAACTTGAGGGGGGATCCCATGGGGATGAGAATGTCTCTACTCCAAGGTGAGCCCATCCTGGATTCAGCTGACAGATGGGGTCTGCTGCTCCAGTGGTGTGTTACACAAGCATTGCCAGTGCACACACTGTCTGAAGCTCAAAATAAACATGGCACAAGCAGGGAGCTGTGAGAGCCCCACAGGGCAAGGCCACTTCTGCTCCAAGGTCCCTAGACATGTCTGGGCTCCTCACTGTCATCAGGGAGCCCAACCTTGTAGAGGTGTCACGGTGAGCACTGCTCACACTGGAAAACACGGATGGATCCCCTGCATGACACTGGATCCAACTCCAGCTAAGCACAAACAGGGCAGAGCCACTTCCATGCTCCACAGGGCAAATCCTGTCCCCTGCCTGGGCACAGGCACATGTTCAGCAATGGCAGGTAAGTGCTGCTCCTGGTGCAGACAGCAGCCCTGGGACAAAGCCAGGGAAAAGTGACGCAAAGCCAAGCTGGGGATGGGATCAGGACTGCAATCACTGCCCCACAAGCAATCCCTCACTTGCCTCAGGGAGGACTGGCAGCTTCAGAAGCTCAGGGACACTGCCTGGAGCCCGAGACGTTTCCCTCAGCCCCCTGTTCCTGGGCTTGGGTCCGAGCAGGCACAGCCCCGCTCGGTGCCTGCAGCAGCAGAGACTGATGGAAGAACCACTGAACCAGCTTTAATTTGGGAGGTGAACCCCACACACACCCCAGGAAGTAGTGACATTATGGGACTTCTCCCTGCCTGCACGGCTGGAAGCAACAGTGGCTGTTGGACAGGCAGCCAGGGACACAGGGGACAATGTGCTCATCAACCCACCGCAGGATAACACGGGCTGTGCCAGGCACTGCTATGAATGGCATCTTTCCTGAACCTCCTGTATCCCGGGAAGGGAGAGAGAAGCCCTGAGCATCAGCCTGGGGCACAGACCTCCCCGAGGCTTGAGATGCTGTTCAGGGAAACAACTGCGACGGCAGCACTGCAGTTCATACCGCCTGCAGCGCCTCGTCCTCAGGCAAAGTCCTCCTCCTCCTCCTCCTCACCTCTCCCAAAGGCAGGTCCCAGGGCAAGCAGCAGCTGCCACCCGGGATCTGTGGCTGGCAATCCTGCCGGGATCCCGGCGGGATGCTCACCCTGACAAGCCTGGGAGGCAGCTGGACATCAGCCAACTGCCCAGACCCAAAAGTGGAGATATTAAACTCACCCTGCCAAGCTCTGGAGCTGAGGCAGGAGCAAAGGAAGCCACAGGGAAGAGGAAGAGAAGCCGTCAGAACCCGGAAAGCAGCTGCTAGCGTTGTTAACATTTCCCATTTTAATTGCCTCAATGACACCCTGAGGGACAGACGTGGGACTCAGCGAGTGCCCTGAGGAGCAGAGCTGGAACACAGCTGTCACCACCCACCCCCCTCCAGCCCATCTTCTCTTAGCCAAGTAATTAGTGCGGATAATGATGCTGGCTGGAGAGCCTTGCAGCCCGAAATCCCCCCCAGGCAGGAGAGAGGTCCTGACTTCCAGCGGGAAGCTGCAAGAACCACGGTGACAGAGGGAGCTGCGCTTCCCAGCGGCTACCTGGAGATGCCAGGAGGTCTTGGACTGGAGCCAGCACGGCATTCACCTTCCTGAAGTGCTGCTTGAGATCTACTGTTCCTCTTCTCTGGGATAAACAGAGACATGGGGGTGAACCCAGACCGGGACAACACGGCAGCTGGGGGGTGACAGCTGGGAGGTGACAGCTGGCACCGACCTGGGCTGTGCAGGTGCTGGGGCACCACCAACCCTCATCCATAACCCCTGCGGCAGGGCAGTGGCAGCAGTGGAGTCGGACACATGGGAATGGCCCACCGGGGAGATTTGGGCACTGTCCGCCTGACCCAGCCCACGGAAAACAGTCAGGAGCAGGAGAGCTGAGCACCTCGGATGCGCTCCAGAGGTGGGCTCTGACCCAGGCTGTGCCACTGGCCCTGGGAGGTGGCCCGGGCTGCAGCCCTGGCCCCGGGGCACACAGCTCCTTCTCACAGGAGCATCCCGGCCACGGGGCTGGAGGGGACACGGTGTGACGGGAGGCACTGTCCCAGCACCTCCGAGCACGAAGACAGCCGCTATCTGCATCTTAACTCCGCCAAGCCACCCACAGCTGCCGGGATGCCCAGCCGACCTCCAACCTGCACGGAGCATCCTCCTCCACAACTCCGGAGCGGGAAGGGACCGGGGCGGCTCCCGGGGGCTGCAGCAGGCGCCGCTCCGCCTGTTGGATCCCACGGCTGCGAACAGCTACACGGACCCTTCCTGCCAGGCACACGCAGCTCCCGCTGCGGGAGTCACGACAGCCAGCCCTGGATGAGGCGTGGGCTGTTTCCAGCCACTCAAAGGCCCATAATTCAGCAAGAAGGACACGACACCATTATTTAAATCATCACGACCCACGCGCTCCAGACTGGCGCATCCTTCGGGCTGGTTCCTCCGGGAAAAGGCGGCCAAGAGCCTCCCCCTGTTCCGCGGAGGGGAGGCCCGGCGGGGCCGGGGGTGCGGGAGGGTGCGGGGAGGTGGCGGGGGGCCCGCCCGCGGTACTCACGTCGTGGAAGATGGGGAGCGGCTGGCGCCGGGGCGCGGGGCCGCGCTCGGCTGAGAGCAGGCACACGGCCAGGAGCTCGGCACACGACATCATGGCCCCGCCGGGCTGCGGGCACCGGGGGTGCGGTGCGGTACCGTAGGGATGGGTGCGGTGCGGTGCCGGGCGGCACGGCAGGCGCTGCCGTAGGGAGCGGGGCGGTGCGATGCGCTACCGTAGGACGCGGTGCGGTGCCGTAGGGATTGGCTCGGTGCGGTCCCTTAGGGCACGGTGCGGTGCCGTAGGGATGGGTGCGGTGCCGTAGGATGCGGTGCAGTGCGGTGCCGTAGGGATGGGGTCGGTGCGATAGGATGCGGTGCCGTAGGGATGGTGCGGTGCGGTGCGGTGCGGTGCGCAGAGCTGGAGCGGTGCCGCAGGGATGGATGCGGTGCGTAGGTCGCGCCCCGCAGATCCCGACTCAGCCGAGCGGCTCCGCCAGGCAACTTTGGCTCCGCCGGGATCCCGCCCCCGCCGCCATCGGATTGTTTGCGGCCCCTGATTGGCATCAAGGGCCACCACTGTCGGTGGCGGAGGGCAGCGGGGCGGAGCTGAGTCCCGCTGCGCGGGGGCTGCGGGGCTGTCGCGGGATGCTCTAGATCCAGTGCTCCCCACTCTGCCTCCAGCTGAGTCCAGTACGGCCCCCTCTGATCTCACCCGTGCATTGTGTGGCCGTCCCTGAATGTCCCAGTTGGTCCCAGTGGGGTTGTTCTTGACCTTGTGATACCCCTGGTTGCCCAGGTTGTCCCTGGGGCTGTCCTATTTTGACCATGGGTGGTCATGGTGTGGTCACAGTTGGTCCTAGCATAGCCCTGTTTGTCCCAGTTGGCCCCAGTCTCGCCACTGGTGGTCCCAGTGTAGTCGCTGTTGGCCACGGGATAGCCCTGGTTGTCCCAGCTTGCCCCACTTCTCGCACAGCTTGTCCCATGTGGTCACTATTAACCCTGGGAAAGTCCTGGATTCCCCAGCTGGCCCTGGGTTGGTCCCAGTTTGGGTGGTCCCGCGGTGGTTGTGGTGACCCTGGGCTGGTCCCCTGCCACCCAGGGTGGCTCCAAATGACTTCCCTCCATGCCCACGGTGCCAGGCAACCTTTGCTCTGTGCTACTTCCCTCCAGTGTGGCATACTGGGTGTGTGAGGAGGAGGAGGAGGAGGAGAAGGAAGCAGAACGTGCCTCCATCCCTGCCTGGCATCCAGAGGCCTGTGCATGTGGAGAGGAATGAGACAGACATCCATATCCATATCCCAGCCTGTCGTCAGGGGTTTTGCCAAACAAGAAATAGATAATTAGATAAATAAACCAGATAAAGCCATGACAGGGCAGAGCTTCACCTGCTCCCAGGGAACACGTGGTGCAGTGACTTCTAGGAGCACTGAGATGCTCCACATCCCTATCGGAGTATTCCGGGATTCCACTTACAGAGAAACCAGTTTTGTTGGATGAAATATCCCAGGCAGGTTTTGCCTCCAGGAGCACCACCTCTGCTTCCACATGGAGCTCTCGAAGAAGGGCTCATTTGCTGAGCTCAGCTCTGCTTAACGCAGGTCTCAAATCCAAGATACTTCCCCATCCCAATGAGACTGAGCCGTGGCACATGGAGTTTGCTCATCTCCTCCTCCCTCAGGGGTAACGGGCTCCAAGCTGAGCCCAGAGCAGACGCAAGAGGTATCACAGCTATTTTTATCATCTCCCAGCTGTTCCAGGTGTGTGCAAGGGAAAAGAAGTGGGAAAAGTGCACCTGGGACCTCGTGGGGGTATCCAAGGGCTCTGGCAGGCTCGTGCACTCACCACACACAGCACGGGGCTGTCCCTGGCCCCGGGGGCAGAGAGGGGTCCAAGGACTGGAGCTGTTGAGTGCTGTCATCAAATCCAACTGAAATGGAAGCAGGAAAATGCCACAGGCAGGGGATGCAGCAGAGACAAGAGACCTCCCTACCACGGAGTGTGGGAAGGAGCTCATGTAATAGTGGGGTTCTACCATGGACCAAAGCAAAGCCTTGGGGGGACCTTCCTGCATTCCCATTTGCTAAAATCCATCCTCTGTCCTCATTGGGATGACTCAGGGTTAGCAGGAGTTCCTGCATGGGAAGGAGCAGCTGGGTAGTGAGGGAAAGCCAAATCCAGGGAAAAATTGCCAGCAGCAGGGGCTGGCAGGTGACCCCAGCTCCCTCCACAGGTGCTTCCAGAGCACCTCAAAAGCCACAGCAGGGAAGGGGGAATGTCCTGGCTGTGGGGGACACCAGGGCACCCTCTTCCCAGCATTTTGGAAATAAACAATGTTGCATTTCTCTTCCCTGAGTTCCTTCCTCATGGAGATGTTTGAAAGTGGAAATACGGAAGTTTGGGGCAGAATGCAGAGGTGGGGCAGGGCACCCCTAGAGACACCTCAAAACCTTCACGGACCTTCCAAGAGGGATTAGGTTAAAGGTATAAACCCATTAATGGGAGGCATCTAATGCTGCTCCACACCTAACCCTAACCCACACCCACATTCCAGAGCTCATCCCACTGCCAGGCTCTCCTGACTCCCCAAGTCCACACCCCACAGCACAGGGACAGGAGAGCCCAGGCCTGCCTGGGATCAGCACCATGGCCACATCCTGCACAGTGTTTGCCAGTGCTGATGGACCTGCCACTAACAGCACCCCAGGGCTGGACGGACATGATTCCTGAGGGATTACACTGCCCAGGAATGGGAGCAACAGGAGCCCAGATCCCGGGAGCACACAGGATGTGTGCAGGGTTCTCATCTCCTGGACTGTGTTGGCTTTGCCCATCGAAGGAAAGCGTCCGTGGAGCAGACAAATAAAACCCGGCAGTGACTGCGGCCGCTTCCCAAAGCTGCTCTGTGCTCTTCCAAACCAGCTCTCATCAGCTCCTGCTCCAAGAATCCAAAATAGCAGGAGGAAAGCCCTTCAGCAGCATCATGAATCATCCCTGGGAGGCAGAGCGGTTATTTTTACGGTGCTGTGGCTCACGTGGAGCTGCCAGAGAAGGGCTGCAGCAGAGGGACGTGCTTCCATGGGGACCAGGAGCCTCAAGGGCCCAACATCCCAGGAGGTTCCTTAGGAGGGGGAATGTCATCTGAGGTTTGCCTTTGCTCAGGGGAAAACGGGAAAGCTGTGCTGCTATGGGAACAGCCACAGGAACAGCCCTGTGGAGCTTGGGATGTCAGTCTGAGTCTTCTCTCTTCTCCCTGTGCCTGCTGGCTCCCATGAAAACCATTCCCTGTGCTGGGGGCTCTCCATTTGGGTGGCATTTGAAACTACCATCAACCTCCACCACAAACAGAACTAAACAGGGGAGAGGGATGACTAAAGAGGCATTGGCATATGGCTGAGCTGGGCACCCTGCAGTAAATCATAAACCTTCCAGCACCTGTCACCTCAGACAAACATTGACCTTGTAATGAAGGAAAGAGCAGGCAGGGACCAGAGTCCATGCCCATCCACTTGGATCCTCAGCCTCCTGCCCTGGCTCCGTGGGACAGGAGCCCCATGGATCAGAGCAATGGGAGTGCTCCTCCAGTTTGTCTGAAGAAGCCCCATTTGATGTGGTGACAATGTGACAGCAATCTCCAGCTCTTCCCACTCATACACAGGGGTCACTCAAGACAAGCTGTGTGTGCCACTGCCCTCCAGGGGACTGGTCTGGGGATGCCAGTGCCCTGTGTGGCCCCACAGCTCAGTCCTGGAGAGCTGGGAAAGGGCAGGGTGTGCAGAGCTGAGCTGTGGGGTTTAGCACCCTGCACTGGCACACCTACCACTGGCACACGTGGCCAGCTGCAAGAACAATCCAGTGGCAGCACAACAGGCCAGGGACCCTGCTCCCATTACCTGCTGGCGTAGGAGCAGGGTGAGCTCACACATAGCCAAGGTGAAATATTTATCAAGTTGTTTAAAGGAAAACCAGATAGGAGGAGGGGAGCAATTGCACAAACACAGGGCAGTAGCCATTGCCCCCCTGAGCCCACTCCAGCCTCCCAGGGGCTCCCTGGTGACCCCAGGTATCCCTCCTCCCCTGGGGATCCCCAATGTGCCTCGGTCATGGTGTGGTGCAGAGGATTGGGACACTCAGGGTCAGGGCTGCTGCTGGCAGCCAGTGTGTCCCCAGTGAGCAAGGACACAGGGAGCTCCAGCTTTGGGCTGGAACCAAGAGGTGCTGGGGGGAGTGGGGGAAGCTGAGAAGTCACTGGGAGCCTGCTGGTGCAGTGGATGCCTGGACTGGTTTCACACTGGCCTTGCACTGCCAAACTTCCTGGTGCAGGTGCTACAGCCATGGGCTCCTCATGTAAATGCTGCTCCAAAACCAGAGGGGGCCAGGCAGGAGACGGCTGCTGGAGGATAGGGCTGCCAAAAGGAAAAGCAAAACCCATCCAGACCCATCACCACATCCCCCTGCAGCACAACCTATTTGGAGGAGCAGCAGGGGCAGGATCAGCCCCAGCTCCCAACCCACACATGGGAGTGTGTGGAGTTACAGGGGGGGAAACACCCAAGGACCAAAGCACCCCCTGCAGCCCCAGGCATGGACATACCTTTGGATGCATTTCAAGTTCAAAATGGAAAAAAAAACATCACAAAATCGCCCCAGACCCCCCCTTGGTTTCTCAGCTGGGGGCCCTGCCACCCCTAACTAACACTCCCAGGCACCCAAGTGCAGCCAAAGAGCAGAGTCAGTAGAAACCTTTATTAAACACAAAGCTCAGAGGAACACAAGCTTGTTAAATGGCAGTAAAAGTGAAAGTGCGTCTCCAGCCTGGCCCAGGGGGACCCCAGGACCCGCCCCTCTTCCCCTCCCAGCCCCAGTGGCCTGGGGACAAGGCGACAGAGCCAAAAGGCTGAATGGCTGCACAGGGAGGGGAAGAAAAGCCTGGAGACAGCACTGAGTCCTCATCTGTAGAGATGCGCTCCCTGGGACACCTTTGTGTCCCCCTAAGGGAACATGCACATGGTCCCCGGGCCATCAGTCCCATCCAGCCCCATCCCCCCTCCTGCAGCCACCTGCCACAGCTGTGGCCTTGCCAGCCCCACTCTGGGCACAAGCAAAGCCAGGATGTGCTGGCAAAGGCCCTGGTGGGACTCTCCATGTCCCATTGGTACCAGCAATGTCCTCCTGCCCCCCTCCATGTCCCAGGAGAGCTCCCACACGCCATAAATAATAAATAAATACCCCACGCTCAGCCAGGCTGCAGACTGCTCCCCACACAGGGGGGACAGCCCCAACCCAGCACCCCCCACATCTCCACCACCCCCTCCCAGCACAACAAAACCTCTCAGCACCCCCACACTTCTGTACAGCCCCCCCCCAGATTCCCGCAGAAATTAAACGCTGTCCCCAGGGGACAATAATAAATTAATTAAGTCTATACACAGGACTGCTTAAAGCTCTGGAGTGGGCTCCTGGGGGGGCAGTGGCTCTGCCCTGGGCAGTTCCCCCGTGACCAGGGCCCTTTGTGGGGGTCCTCCAAGATAGGGACCCCACTCTGGCATCCCTCTTGTGGAGCTGGAGATGCCACCGGCACCCACCGAGCTGGAGGGGCTGGAGGGATAAGAGGAAAATATTGCAGAAAGGGAGGGCAGCGGTGGGTGGCATAGCCAGAGGGGCCCCTGCCCTGCCGGCCCTGCCAGGGGAGGCCCCCTCGCCTGGCAGCTCCCCCGAGCACCTGGGCAGAGCTTCAGAAGTCCAACGGGGTAAAGTCCCCAAAGTTGCAGTCGAAGAGCTCACTGATGCCCTCACCCTCCTCCAGCCCAAAGTGATAGTCCTGCGCCTGCGGCGGCGACAGGTTGATGAACTCATCCGCCAAGAAACCCGCCAAGTCCTCCCTGCTCTGCTCCAGCAGGATGTCCATGGAGGCCAGCGGTGACAGGCTCACCTCCTCCACTGGGCCCTTGCTGGGCAGTGTGCTTGTTCCTGGCAGCAGTGCTTCTGTGGGGATAAGAGACAGCTGTAAATGCCATAAAACTTGCCAAATAATCCTCCCCAAAGCATTTTTTTGCCATGGAGAAGCTGTGTTCCCACCCTCCTGCCTTGCTGTGGTGCCTGAGCATCATCCCAGCTCCTTGCTTGTGCTGGCAGCTGCAAACACAGCCAGAGCCACACCAGCATCCCTGTCCCCAGCCCCACCTTGCTCTCCAGGAAGCAGTGGCATGTTCACGTCCTGGGCGGGATGCAGGAGTGGGGACGCTCTGGGCTGCGAACGGCTGGGAGATGAGTCATCAGGGGAGGCTTTGAAGGGGCTCTTGACGGGGCTGCAGACCCCTGAGCTGTCCTCGGGGCAGAGGAAGACATCGATGGGGCCCTGAGTGCTTCGCAAGGAGACTTGGAAAGCCTGGGGAAAGAGGAGCAGAATGAGACAAGGAGCTGCAAGGATGCCCAAGGAGCACTGGGCTGTGCAGAGGGGGAGTAGAGGGTGGCCCCAGCTCACCTCTGCTGGGTCTGAGACCTGCAGCTGGGTCTCTGGGGGGGCTTTGATAACCATCACCATTTGCTCCGAGGGGTCCACAATGCTACGAAGATCCTGGCAGGTCACATAGGCTGCGGTGAGGAGGGTCAAGGAGTGGCCACAGGGACACTTTCCTGCAGGGACTGCAGCAGGCCGGGCTCCCCTCAGGGCTCATCCCCCCACCCAGCCAGCCCCATCTCATAACCAAAGGATATTGTTGGTTGGCGGGGTCCTCGGTGAGCAGCCGTAGCTGTACCGTGCACATCTGGATGAGGTCATCCAGCTGCCGCTCGGCCGCCTGCAGCTCCCGCAGCTCCTTGTCCAGCAGCCGGTGCCGGCTGGGCGCTCCCACCGTGGCCTGGCTGCCCCTGCAGAGCACCATGTCTGTCAGGAGCCAAACCCCACAGCTCCCTCTGCCCCACACTGTGACTGCCCCCATGCAGTCCCATCCAGGCCAGCCTACATCCCACCCCATACCCAGGGAATCAGCCCTGCGAGGACTTCCCAGTACGGCACAGCCGTTCCCCAAGCCTGGATGCAGCCCTCCGCTCCCTGGGATGATTTAGGGAGCCTGAAGGGACTCATAGGCAAAACAGGAATACTGTCACTGCTCAGGAGCCACCTGTCACTTGAGCACAGCCCTCACCCACAGGGAGCCACCACTTGACCCCTGAGCAGATGCTCTGGTGACCCCACCCTGAACTTCTCCACCCCAGTAACACCCTACTTCACACTGAGCCTGGCCCAGACAGCTCTCCCACCGCAGGGGACAGCCAGGCACAGCCCCCTGAGCCCAGCCAAAGGACATACAGCCACTGGATGTGGTTCTTGGATTTCTTGGTGATGAGCTGGATGCCCTCCAGGACATTGGTGATGTCGTAGATGCGCCTCTTCTGCACCTTCAGGACCTCAGCCGCCCAGTTGAGATCCACCACCCCATCGGGGGACTGGCTCAGCAGCTCCAGGAAGCGCTTGGTGGTGAGGTTCAGTGAGGTTTCATAGCGGGACTTCTCTCCAGGAGACTTTGCCCCTGCCAGCCATGGAGGACAAGGGAAAGGCAGAGCTGGAGCTGAGATGTCTCAAAACTTCCCCCACATTTGCAGGTGGCTCATGCACCAGGGACCACGACTGGCACTTTAAAACCCATCTGCCTTCTCAGGGCAGCGGGGTGAGCTCCCCAAATCCTCCATAGAAAGGATGCTGCAGGACAAGGCACAGGCTCTGACACCAGTGCTCCACTGTGACCACTACCTCAGGTGTGCCAGACAGGACTCGGGGGAGGAATCAGGGAGACTCCACTTGGGACACTGCACCCACACTGTGCTGGCAGCCACAGCTCCTTCCCACAGGAAGGGACAGAGGCAGTGTGGTGTCCAGCAGCTGGGCCATCACGCCACCAGCCCAGGGGACAGCAGCAAGCACAGACAGAAACAGGTCAGCCAGCAACAGCCCCTCCAGACTGACATGAAGGAACAGGGAGAAGCTGCCTGTGGGAGCAGTGGGATTGCTGGACCCCTGCTCTGGGCTGGACTGTCACGGGGGGGAGGGGCAGGGAGAGCAGAACCGGTACCTTTCCCGGGGTTCCTGGCCTTGCCCCGGACCACCGGCAGGCTCTCTGCTATGTACTGGTGATCCGTCTCCAAGTTCAGCTTCCTCTTCACCTGAAAGCGACAGGGCCATCAGAGGGACAGTGACCAGCACGGCCCCACTGCTGATGGAACGTGACCCGAGGGACCCCCGCAGGCTCACAGAGGCCGCAGACCCCGGCAAGAAGGGATCGCCGGGAGCAGCCCCCCGGCTGCCACGCACGCCAGCGGGGATGGGGGCCCTGCCACGCTGCGGGAGCGTCCCAAAGGCGGCGCAGGCAAAGCCCGGCCCAGCGCTCGGGCCTGCAGCTTCCGGAGCGGCAGCG
>WEKX01022404.1:531797-542361 GCA_013390025.1 Pitta sordida
CCCCCCGCATGCATGTCACCCCATGTGCCCCCCGTGGATTCCCCGCTCCGATCCGTTCCCGACTCCTGCTTTGCCACACGCGGGGTTTTTAAGCCTCGGGACAAGCTGGTCACGGCCCGGGCTCAGCCCTGTCGGGGTACCGGGCTTCCTTCCCGCTGCGGGTGCGGCTGTCGCCGCTCCGGGTGGCCCGGGAGAGCACTGCCACACAACCACGAGAGAGGTCCGTACCGCTGCCCCCACCCCGGGGGTTCTGCCCACCCACGGGTGACACTGGGACAGAGGGTGGGTTTGGACCCTGCGGGATGTCCCTGGGTGTTCCCCTTCCCTGGAGTGACAGGAACCCCAATTCCCGAAGGGATGAGTTCAATGTTGTCCCCTCTCCCTCGTTCAAAGCACCCCCGCGACTCTGGACGAGGCTGTCGGGAAGTCTGGAGGCTTCGGGCTCTGACACCGCTCCAGGAATCCAGCTCGCTTGGACAGGCTGGGATCCTGCAATCTGCTCCGTCCATTTGCCGCATGGTTCCCGGCATTCTGTGTTTCCAAACACCACCAGCTGTGGGTCTCGGCAGCTCCTTAGCCCTGGTTTGTAACCCCTCGCAGGACTGGGAGCACAACCCGCACTTGGCCGTGGGACCGTGTGATCGGGGACGGGCAGGGACAGGGGGGTGGCAGCCGCAGCCGGGAGTGGCCCCATATGCTGGGAGAGATCATGGTCCACCCAGAGACCCGGCACGGGCGGCTCCCCCCGCCTGCAGGACACCGATAACCTCCCGCTGCATGAGAAGGCGAAACTAAACAGGAAAAAAATACATCCTGCTATTAAAAAAAAAAAAATTAAAGCACGTGAAGATTAGACCTTTTGCAGGGCCCAGAGACGTTGAAGCTCAGGAGGGAAGTGGAGTGGGGGTCCCTCTGAGCCGAGCCCAGGGTTTAACCCCTCTGTACCTCCCCTAAGCTGCCCCACATGTCCCCAGAGAGCCCCATGGTGGGGCAGGGTGGCCCCAGCCTGTTGCTGCTGCCAGGCAGGGCTGTGGGCCAGCACTGGCTCCTGCTGCCAACCCCGACCTGCCTGGGATACAGGAGATGGGGTGTTTTTTCCAGCAGTGCGTGGGATGCAGGAGGCATTTGCAGCACTGAATTAACTCCTCTGCTGCGGAGCAGATCCTGACACGCAGTGCCCCTGCACTGGCCTAACAGGTTTCTGGCTTGAAACGATTTTATGCTGGATACTTTGGCAGTGGCTGTAATTCCCCCGAGGACAGCCAGCGAGGAGCAGTGCTGTGATTTCCCTGGATCCCTACATCCTTAAATACACCAGTAACATATTGCATGTCTGTGACCAATCCCATCGACTCGCTGTGCCTCATTTCTTCATCAGCAGAGAGCAAATAGAAATGCTGCCTCACTTAAAGGAAATTAATACAGTTAATTAACACTCGGCCCTTCTAATATTCCAGGGCCTGCTCTCTGGAGCCCTTCCACCACAGTATCATCATTACTGGGATGCATAAGCAACAGTTAGACCAGATGTTTGCACACAGTTAATGCTTCTTCCACCTGGGGAGGGGGGAAAAGGCAACTCCAGCAGCCTGGCGGGAGCACACGGCTGGCAGTGCCTTCCCCATCCCTGGGGAGCCTCAGCCAGGCGCTTCCTGGGACGATGCCGGGTTTGGGACACAGCTGCTGCACCAGCTGCTCCCGCTCGGCTCACAAAGGCCGGGTCCCCCCCCTAATTCATGCGGGAGCTTATTCGGGGGGAGCAGGCTCTGCCCACTCTCCCCGGAGCTGCGCTGCAACTTCTCCAGGGCTTTTAGTGGCGCGAAAAAGGGCGGCTGTGGAGACAAATGAAAGGCAAACGCTGGCGGGAGAGGGGCGGGCAGGGGCTTTCCTTGCATGTCTATGAGGGAAAGCAGATGAATCCCGTCTCCTGCACAGCTGCAGCTCCCCCCCAGCCCTGCCGAGGAGTGCAGACGTGCCCCAAGATTAAATGTGTCTGCCGGGTGCTGAGCACAGATAAAGTCCTGTCTGCAGGGCCCCAGGCGGTCCTGCACACCACCAGGAAGGCTCTTTGGACACTTCGTACCACAACAGGATTTGCGCCGCCACAGTCACTGTGTTTGGGTGTCCCTGGCTGCCTTGCACAGTGGGACAGGCTCAGGTCAAGGCGCGGGTGCCTGTGTGGAAGGGAAGGTGCAGAGCCGGGCTGCAGGTGGAGCCAGGGCTGGAAAACCATCTCCCGGCAGCGGGAGCAGGCAGGATACACACCTGCCTCCCTGTGCTCAGTTGATGTAGCGTGTAGGTGCCCCAGAAGCACATTTACTGTCTTCGTCATTGCAGTTGGTCCTGCCTTCAGCGATTCCCACACAGACTGCGCTGAGCTGTCATGTGGAATGGCTGCAGAGGGACTTCAGGGTCTCCTGCCAATGCTCCTGCTCCCAGTGCTTTGGTTTGTTCACATGATGGTGCAGCTCGCACTGCAAGAGGACCTGCAGAGGGAACAGGCAGCTGGGGAAAGGCCAGACGCCCCCAGTTCTGCTGCCTGACTTTAGTGCCCTCCTGCTCCATCATTTGAACCATTGCCTTTGTTCTACAGGAACCGAAGTGATTTTCTGGTAGCACAGACTGAGTGTCTGAAGTATCTAAAGCTTGCTTCTGGCAGAAGGACAGCATCCCTGGTTTAGGTGTCTCCCCTCAAAGCCCAAGGACTTGCTTTGTTTCCAGACTACACAAGCAACTCCCAGAGACATCAGAGATCTCTGGGATGCTGGGCACAACAGGTTCAGCACTGTTATCTCCTCCTCTCCTATGATGGCATCTGTTATCAGAGCTCACATCACTCCATACAGTCTCCCCAGAGAGACAACAGGTGTATGGAGCCCATTTGTCCCCCACTATTAGGTTTACACCCAAACAGGACGGTTCTGTCCCAGCCTCTGTGCTCCCACTCAGTGCTTCCCCCACAGAGGGACCTCCTTCTGCCGGGAAGAAGGGCCTCCCCCCCCTGCCTGTGCCACAGGGAGCTCCTCCCACAGGGATTGCTGCATCCCCACTGCCACAGCAGTTACAGCACATTCCCTCTGTACCTCAGCGTGGAGAAGGCAACAAGATCACCTACATCCAGCCTTATTTTCCTTATTCGTGCATGTCCTTACATTATCTGATGTAATTTGCAAAGCCCAGTGCCTTGTACCTGTGCCCTGCTCTGGCACAGTCCTGCCCCAAGCTCCTGCCCCAAGCCCCTGCATCACGGGAGATTTAGACTGGACATTAGGAGGGACTTTTTCACAGAGAGGGTGATCTCTCAGTGGAATGGGCTGCCCAGGGAGGTGGTGGAGTCACCGTCCCTAGAGGTGTTTAAGAAAAGGTTGGATGATGTACTTGGTGGCATGACCTGGATATCAGGGCAGTGTGTTATAGGTAGAATGGTGTGTTGGTAGCAGGATGGCAACAGGTTAGGGAACAGGTTTGGCTAGGTTAGGTAATAGGTGATAGGTTGGACTTGATGACCTCTGTGGTCTTTTCCAACCTTACTGATTCTGTGATTCTGTGACTTGGGCACACAGGCCGCAGCCAGGGCTCCACAGGCAAGCTGGGCAGTCACCAACAGAGCTTCCCCCTCTTTGAACACTTCCATGCTCTCTGTGACCACTGGTGTGTCCCTGGGACATTCCTTCTCATGTCCACCATCCAGGCTGGACGTGCTCCAGACCTTGGGCCAACATGACTCACTGGGTGCTGAGTGATGTAAACAGCCACAGCACGAGGGAGGACAGGCACCACAGTTTGTCTCTGCAGTTGGGATCCTTATCCCAGCCACTGCTGCAGGAGTTCAACCTGACAGTGTGGTCAGTGTCAGTAACATTGAGCAAAAATGCACCTCGAGCACGGCTCCTCTACATACAGGACCAGAGACATGCAATAATCAAGTATTGCTTCATGGATTTTAGCTTAATAATGGTGACAGTAAAAAAAGACCAAAAATTAGGGGATTTTATTCATATAGAAAGCACAGTATTATTCAAAGAGTGATTATACAGATATAATCTGCACGAGGAATCAATTCATAGCGTTTAGATCTACATCAACAGCTCATTGCCTCCTCTTCTGTGTGTTTTAAAACCAAAAACGGAGACATTCCTACATACATGTCATGTAAGTTACCTGAGTTTATAACTTTATTCTACACCAACAGAAAATCAGGGCTTGGATTACCCAGCAATTATAAACATAAATTACAAACCAAAAGCAGAGGTAATAATGCTTGTATGACAGAGCTCTTAATTTGCTTTTCTCCCTCCTCATCACCAGAGACAGATGAAAGTTCTTCTAAGTAAAGAAAAAAAGTTACCTCCTCCAGCAATCTGGTATGAACACACAGGTTGGAAATTGAAGATTAGCTCTCCAAAAATATTGACAGTGGCAGACAGACATGACGCCTTATTTCCCCTCCTCCCTTATCTGGTGGATTTCAAAAGCAGCATCAGAAAACACGTTCAGCTCAGCTTGGCAGGACCCAGGGAGACAAACACAGCCTGACAAATAGGAGGCAGCACATGGCTCAGGCCTTATCCAAAGGTCACATTTGTGCTGATGCAGTGAAAATGAGCTGGGCTGCCAGGGGCAAGGAAGTCTCGCAGGATGGATTTCAAAACTCTTCTGCAGCATCTCCACCCTGACCAGGGTGCCCAGAGCAGCTGTGGCTGCCCCATCCCTGGAAGTGTCCAAGGCCAGGTTGGAGCAGCCTGGGACAGTGGGAGGTGTCCCTGCCCAGGGCACGGGGTGAAACTGGATATTTAAGATCCCTTCCAACCCAAACCATTCATTGATTCCGTGATAATTGTCCTGAACAGGGACATTTACCTGGTTACTCCCTGTCACGCTGCAGACACAGGTTCACACCTCCTCAAGCACTTCTTGGGCAAACACAGGTTTTCCTTTCAGAAATATCCTCCCATGAACTGACAGGATCAAACACAGCACAGAAAACCTCAGCTAACCCAAATGTCAGGCATCCACTGAATTCCCACCTTTGTTAAATAATGCAACTGGCCCGGAAATGGTTCTCCAGCCATCCTGAGAGGCAGCACCAGCACACAAGGTGTCCTCCAAAGGGAAGGGAAGCACAGTGGGTATGCCAGGGCAGCAGGCAGCAGCAGTAAATAACCCCGAGCCTGCTTTGTTCCTTCACAAAATAAATGATTAATAGCTCAGGATAGTCGGTCTGCTTGAAAACCTCAGGCTTGCTGAAAACTTTTGATCAGTTTGATTCATTAACCTTTAAAACCGCCTCTAAAAGAGGCTTAAAATATGAAGAAATACCATTTTAAGCTTCAATTTTAGGCAGTAACCCTAATTTTTGATGAACTGAGCTAGGATTGAGCAACTGCTCCTCTTTAGAGACACTCAGCATCAGCCAGGTGTCAAGGAAGAAACAACATGGGAAAATTAAATTGCTGTGGACAAACAAACAAACTCACGTTCATCTTAAAATTCAAAACCAGTCAGGGACGAGGGGTGGGGGAAGAAAATGGCACTTCTTTGTGATCCTTAAGCAGGTGGCTTCCCAACTGTCTCTTTATTTCTTCTGGGGTTTAATGCTAATAAAAAAGGAACCCAAACAGGGGACTCAATTGCCCACACAATGCTCTGGGGGAGGGCAGGGAGTGTAACTTACATATCCCAAAAGTCTGACTCAGACAAATTACTTCTAGTCCACTTCCCCACGACACTCCTGCATTGTTCTGACACCTTGGCAGCAGAAGGGGCTCATCCCCAACTATCTGGTCCCAGGAACAGCACTGGGGACACTGATGTCATTAAGGAACTGTTCCAATTACTTCCCTGGGGAAAGCAGTGACTTGCAGCTTAACGTTGTGCCCCGGCACAGCGGGAAAACCAACGGCCAGCGAACGCCTGGCTGTGCACACAGGGCTCGTTCCAGGGAGGAGCTGCAGCTTCCAGGGATGGCAGCTGCTTCCTGGAGAACAAGTGCAGATGGCTGGAGGCTCAGGCACAGTTTGGTTGGGAAGTGAGACTGCGGGGGGAGGTTCCCAAGAGAAAAAGTGTGTTTTGAAGCAATGACAACTCACAGTCAGTTGGGTCTGGAAACCTGGATTTGTCTTCTAGGGACTCTGTATGCGGCTAGAAGGACAGGACAGGCCACTTGTCCTTCCCAAGAACTTTAGCAGTGGTACCAGTCGTGGCAAAAGGAAATGATTTCACCTCCCAGGGAATCATGAGAAAGAAATAGCAGCTGCAAATTAAAAACTTCTCAGCCCACAGCCCATAGAACTAGCCCTGCATCATCTTCTGCTGCAATAATTACACAGAGTCAAGGATCTGGGAGCCTAAGAGTTTTAGGGAGAAATTCCCAAGCCACAGCTGTCAGATTGTAGAAGGGTTTTCTGAAATCCCATCCAAGCTTGTAGGAATTCAGCAATATATTAGCAGAATACAAATATTCTTACTTGGAACAATATTGAGGCTTCTGGCAGAAAAATGGTGATGCTTCAGCTTCCCAGCAGTTGTGCAAGTAAAGATGTTTATAAAGGAATCAGATCTAATCTGTAGCTTCAGTAGTTTCTGTACTGGAATCCTTAAGCTTATATATGCTGAGAGAAATATTTAACCAGAAAGAAACAAGTCCAATTCCTAACTTTTATAGCTGAGGTCTGATTAAATACTGATGGACGCTCCAATTCAAGTATTTAGTCCAGACTAACAGCAGGTAAAATTAGAAATTAAAGGGACATACCAGAAACAGTTTTCATGGCAAAGAAGAATCTTGGTTTCTGGGCACCAGGTACATCATGGATTGGCACGGCATGAACTCAAAGGAAAGTGGAAAAATAAAGAGCAAAGCAGCACTCTGAATATGCACAACAGAAATAAAAGAGTTTAGAAGGAGAAGGAAAAATGACTTAAGAAGAAATTGGAGATTTTTTTCTACTCAGAAGCTACCTGAAATTCAATGTACTGCTTCAGTTGTACCTTTGAATACGACAAATTGCCAGAGCCTGGAGGGTACAGAGTTCAAAAGATGATGAAAAGAGCATCAGCACCATTATGCAATGACATGAGGAGGTCAGGAAAAATACAGAGAGAGCAAACAAAACACTCCCACCCAAGCCAGAAGGGAGCAGGGAACATACTGACTCTCTTGGAAACATCGCCACATCAAACCAGTGTGTCAGGACTTAATTTAATATCCAGCCCTGAGCCAACTGTGTAGTGTCATATGCCAGTGTAAGTGCTCTGCACTATTAACAGCTTGAGTTTATTAATTTTAAACAAGTTTTTGTGCTTTCTCAGCTACCTGCTTGATGTTCTGCTCCAGCCCAGTGTATTCTGGGGAGGAACATTCACTGTTTAATTCATCCGTGGCCTCGACCTGGCTCAGCAACACACCTGAAACTACAGGGACACTCAAATTTGGTTACAGCCAACCCTCCCCTGCTGTGGGGGGGCAGTTCTGGGCCTAAGAGAGAGACCCAAGTGTATCTTCCACCAGAATAAAAGTGCTTGTTCCAAGTGCTGCTCAGAGTGAGCTCCCAGGGTGGGAACAGGCCTCGGCCTGTTTGCAGAGGAGCCCAAGTTGCATAATTGATTTTAGTATTTAGTTCAAGCAGCTTTTAAAAACTTTACAAGTGAGTTTAAAATAATTACAGGGTATTAATTAGTGCACTTTGCACAGGCATAGATTCAGCCCAAGTGCATGAAAGAAACCGAGCAAAAATAGTCCTTCCAAGCCTGATTTACCAGGCTTATACAAGACAATCTTAACAGTTCTATTCTCAAATATTTTATTGTCTCTCTGAGGGAAAACTCCAGAGAAACTCTCTTAAGGAGCACACAATTTGTAATGTGTTCTTGTAATAGTTTAAACAGGATTTCCAGTCATCCACAGCAACCAAAACCTGATGTCCCTGATTTCATGATGTTCCCCACTCCCACCACACCACGGTGAGCAGAGCAGCACAGAAGAAACACTTGTTTTGTGAGCATTCAGATGAGCCCTAAAACATGTTTTCATACTCTCCACCTTCTGTCAGGCTGGCATTTTATAGGTGTATTTACTTTCTTAAAAACAACATCCAAAACCCCCCATATTCATAGGGAAAATAAGGCCTTGCAGCAGGTTTCTGTGGGGTGTTTACTTGCTCTCAACAGAGCCAAGAGATTAATCAGACCATTTTGGCCAGGACACAAGAGGCAACTCTGCTCGAGAGATGTTAATTAAAAAAAAAAATCCCAGGTCAGGAGCAACAGAATAACCATTTCCCTCAGCTGCCAAAGGTCCCATCCCCACGCAAAGGTGTT
This sequence comes from Pitta sordida, assembly GCA_013390025.1. Lineage (NCBI taxonomy): Eukaryota > Metazoa > Chordata > Aves > Passeriformes > Pittidae > Pitta > Pitta sordida. The sequence continues at coordinate 540,117 of WEKX01022404.1, forward strand.
TCTGCAGTGAAGCACCTACTTGGGGTCTGTCCTTTTGTTGTAAATGAGGAAGTCAGACAGGTCGTGCCACACCTCGCTGTCCTCGTACAGGTAGGTCATGGAGGACTGCAGGGACGGCTGCAGAGTCTCTCGGTGGTATTCAAAGAGCCACAGCACTGTCCCCCACACCAGGGCAGCAAGGAGTGGGAAGGGATCCTGCCTGGGCTGTGGGATGTAGCCCTTTTCCACAGCCAGCCGGGACAAACCGAACAGGATCCGGGACAGCAGGTACATAATGATCTGCACGGAGAGAAACCCAGAGAGCTGGGGGTGAACAACCAGCCCAAGGATTTAGAGGAGATAACCCAGCCAATTTAACAGCAGACAGGCTGTAGTTCATGTGCCAATCTGCAAAACCACAGTGTTTGTGTCTTCCCTACACCCTCCAAGTCCTTGCTGCTGCTTTGATTTAGCAATCAACATGTTACACTTATTGGAACACATCTGCAGTTGCACAAGTTTTGTCTTCTCTCAGATGGTGCTGCTGGAACAGCCCCAGAGCAGCCCTGCTCACCTGCCCAGCAGGTCTGAACTCAGGGGTCTGCACACAGCCTAAAGCCAGATCCAAGAACATTTTGGATTACACAATTTGTGTCTCTGTTTTGCTTATTAATCTGAGACTGTGTGTTAACAACCACCTTTAAATCCAACATCCCCCCGAGCAGCTTTTGTTTTCACCCAGTTTAGTTGCCCCAGAGTATCCTGAGTTGGAAAGGAACCCACAAGGATCACCAAAGTCCAACTCCTTGCCAGTTTAACCAGTTTAGTTGTGAGTTAAACCACTTTAGGCCAGAAACTGATGGTGTCCCACACTCAAGGTAAGGGCTTAATCCTGTGACAGGCAGACCAGGAGAACAGTCCGTGAGCACAGCTCAGGTGACAGCTAATCCAAAGCTTTTGGGTTATGCTACCTAACTGCTTTCCCAGGAATTCAGCGCAGCTCTGAAGGTAAACCCGAGGTTTCAGCCCTCCACCTGCACACCCTGCCCATGGAGGCACACAGCCACCTCTGGGATCTGAATGCAGAGCAGCCCAACCAAGGGTTTGTGCAAAGCACGTGGTAAAAGAGGAATTACACATGGTCAGAACCACCAGAACCAAGCCAGGCTCCACCAACCACTTCCTGGCACACCTGATGTTTGTTCCTGGTCAAAGAAACTTCCAGCAAAAGCATTTACCTGGCTGTTGATGGGATTGTTCTCACCAAACACCAGCCAACCCCCAATGCAGGCTGCAAAAAAGGAATGAAAAGGGATTTTTTTGCCCTGCAGCCTGGATTGTGCTGCCATCAGCCCCTTGTAGGTGAACACAAAGTAGGCCAAGTTCCTGGAGTGAGTGTAGGTGGCCTGGGCAATCGACCTCAGCTTCTCTCTCAAACTGCAGAAGAGAAACACATAATCAGCAGAGGGAACATGACCCTGAACTCACCCCCCCCCCCTCAGCTACACCGACAGCTTGGGCTGTACTGGTCATACCCAGGATAACCCTGGGGTATCTTGTGAGGGAGGAGAAATCCCCTCCCCTCCCAGAGTGCACACTCTGTCTCACTCCATCAAGAGTCAAACAGCCCTTTTTAAAAAGTTTTTTGCCTAAAAGCAAACCTCAGGCCTAAGCAGGGAAAGCCCCAGCTGTGTTCTGGCTTCCCACACCTGAAGGGAGAGCAGAGCACTGCTGCTGGATCAATCCCTCCCCTGTCCCCTGGTTCTCACCGACCATCCCACGAGGGATTTACCCCCTCAGCTACACGAGCTCTGCTGACAGAACAGGGTCAGCCACGGCTCACGGACCTTTCTGCTTTTTTAAACCCTCTGCAAACCCGACAAAGGGACAGGTGGAACGCAAACAATCCGAGCAGCACCGTCAAAGTGCAGAGTTCGGGCTCGTACCTTCCACTCTTGAACAGGAAAGTCATCACCAGGGCATGCGGCGCGCGGATTTTGGCTCCGTAGCTGCAGGAGGGAACAGAAAGGTCAGTTTTCGCACCGTGCCGGGGCTCTGCTCTGTTCTATTGCAAATCAAAGAGGCTCTTTATCCAAAGGTACAGTTTCTAAGCCAACCCAGCAGCAGCAGCAGAATAAACCGGGAGGGGCTCAGGCAGAGCGGGGAGAGCACACGGACCGAGGTCCAGAGGGGACCCCAAATCCCGGGAAAACCACCGCGACTGAGCCGTGAGGGGCGAACCCGCCTCCCCCGCGCCCCCGGCCCC
>WEKX01022404.1:542563-565398 GCA_013390025.1 Pitta sordida
CGCTTCCCGCACCGGGGACGCGGCTGCAGCCCCCGCCGGCAGCCCGGGGCTCGCCGCGCCGTCCTCCGCTCCTTGCGGTGCCCCTGTCACCTCCGGAGCCCCGGCCCGGTGCCCCCTCCTGCCTGTGTCCCGGGGCACGTCTGTCCCATTGCCCTGGACACCGGGGAGCCCTCGTTAATCGCGGGCCCTGTGCCCCGTGCACCACATCCCCTCCGTGCCCCCGTGCCCGGTGCCGCGAGGCTCCCTGTCCCTGGTGCTCCAGGGCATCCCATCCCATCCCATCCCATCCCATCCCATCCCATCCCAGTCCCTGGTGCTTCAGGGAACCCCATCCCATCCCTGTCCCTGTCCCTGGTGCTCCAGGGCATCCGATCCAGCCTCAGAAATGGTGCCTGAGGGGCCACTTGTGTTTTGGAGGGGTCTGTGCTCTCTGGCACAGCCCAGACGGTGCCCGTTGTTTGAATGCTCCAATTCCTCTCAGTTCAGCACTGGGAGACTGTCCCAGCCATGTGCCATCCATGGGGGACTCCTAGATGTGCCAAGCTGTGGAAGTCTGAGCCCCTTTAGGCAAAAACTGTTTCACAGACATTGGTTTGCTAAACTGGATTTGAGATGTGTTTTCCTTTACGTGGGGGGACAGCGCTGGATGGGAGGCCTGACGTCAGAATTGTCACCTGTGATCACAGCAGCAGAAAAGAAATATTTTTATATTTTATGAGGTTTCTTGGTGCACTTGCAGCACCCTGTGCTGAATCAGGTTCCCATTTCCCCTCTGCAGTACCTTCATTGTGTGAGTTTCCTCTCAGAATTCGAGAGCGCAAAGCCTTTGAGCAAATTTTAAAAGCCCACAGCATTTGGCAGCTTTTAGTGTCTGAGCTTGTTTGTTTTCTTTTGTTGATTTGATTGCAGGTTGATGCTGACTTGGCATTTGTGTGGGTGCCGAGAGCAGTGTGGTCTCTCAGGGCTGTGGGCCACTGGGACGTTGTCACCTGTCACTAGAGGAAAAGTAGCACTTGGTTGAAATGAACAGTCTTCTTTCATCTCCAGCTGAGAGAAATTTGAAAGGGGAGAAAAAACCCCACAAATCAGCAATCCTGTACTTTTATCCTGGCTTGTCCAAGCCACCCTTGTTTTGTCAGGCTCTGGGCACCTCAGCTCCTGCTGTGCCAGGAGAGAAGTGGCTGGTTTTTTAAGTGTGATGGTGGTTGAGAGCATCCTGTGGACTGGTTGAGAACAGCATCTGCTTAACCAAGTGACTGCCAGCTGTTCATGGGTTACTAACCTTGCCCTGTGGAACAGGGACTCCAGGGGCATTGGCATGAATTGCCAGACAAAAGAAAGGCAGGATAGTTCTCTTATCCTGGGCTACTTTTCCCTGTCAGGAGCCTGAGTGCAACACTCACAGTGTTGCTGCATCATTGTCTTCAGGTCTTGGCCTGTCCTCCAGCTTTTCCTGCTAATGGCATCAAGGCAATCGTTTGGCTTTTTTCCTTGGAAGATCTGACCATGTGCCAGAAAGAAACCCAGTTGTTCAGTGCTGGGCACATCAAGAGTGGCAGCCTTGGCACGAACTTCTTAATTATCCCCATACTACACTTAACCTGGTTTTTTGATCCCTCTTTCCCTTGTACCTTATTTCTGCTGGAGAAGGGCTGCTCCATTTCACTCTGGTTTGGCTGTGCCAGCCTGCAGTGCTGCCTTTGCAGTTGGCCAGGGGTTATCTGGGCAAGAGGAGGTGTATTTTAAAGCAAGGTTTCTGCTGGTGTGAGGAGATCCTCCCAGGAGCATTCCAGCCGTGTTCTGCCAGAAGGGCTGACCTGCAGGGCTGGCTCCAGCTCTCCACAGAAGCCAAGGCTTGCAGAACTGGACCTGCAGCTTTGCTGTGCTTCCCTGTGCTTTATGTGAGAGGCTTCCCAGAGGTGGGAATTTAGTGGTAGTGTGTGATGTAGTGGGATTTGCTGCTTTCCAGTAGCTGTTTGTGTCCTTGGAGGATGGTGCTCTGTTCTCTCCCAGGAACATGGGCAATGTTTGCTGCCCCTTCTCAGTGAAATGGTGGAAGAGGTGTTCACAGAGTCTCAGTGATACTTATTTCACACTGAAGGTGCCAGAGAAATAAGTTTTTAGGGGGTCTTTAAAAGGCTGTAGATGATACGGGCACTCCCCATCCAGAAGGTAACATCCAAGGAGTCCAGGAGAACTTGGAGTGGAGGATTCTCCTGCTGTGCTGGTCCCTTGTGCTGTGATCTGCTGCAGTGTTTCACTGTCCTTCCTGGTGCTGTTTGCTGGGCAGCCTTTCCTCAGGGCAGTCCTCACCTCGGGAATGGTCTGCACCTCTCTGCCTGGGAATGGTCAGACCAATTTGCTGGGGCACATAATTTGAGTTCAGAGCTTTACAGTGTTACTTTGCAAAGAGCTTGAAGAAAAATGAAAAGCAGCTGGGAAACCCCCCACCCTTCTCTCCCTTAATTCACAAGGTGTCACATACACCCCTGCCCTGCTATTTGTTTCATTCCTGGGTTCCTTATCATAAAGGAGTGGCAGGGAGGAGTGGAGCATAAAAATGCCCAAATAAGAGTGTGCTGTGTCTTTACATCTGGTTTCCAGAGAGTGTGTCATGTTGATCACATTCTGCTGGCCATGTCTCCCTGGATGAGCTGAGAGTTGCTTCCCTCCAAGACTCAGAACCAAGTTCCCAGTGCCCAAGCACTCCATGTGTGGCTCTGTTCAATTACCATCCGTGCTTGTGTCTCCTTTCAGGAATGGATAATCAGACAGTGCTGGCTGTGCAGTCCTTACTGGATGGTCAGGGAGGTGTGACGGATCCGTCTGCTCAGAATGTCACCTCCTCCACTGCCATGCAGCCCATGGGTGAGTCCTGGTGGCACTGGGAGAGACAGGAGAGGGGCAGGAGTGCTGCATGTCCTGGAGCATACACAGCGGGCAGAACAGCTGTATGTGTAGGGGCTGTGAGTTTGGTGAGCCCTCAGGAGAACCAGGCAGAGCAGGAGGAAGGGGCGAGTGCCCAAGAGAGCAGAGATGCTTTTGGAGATGGTCATGACAGCAGACTGGACCATATGCTTGCAATAAAGGCACAAAGGCAGGGAGAAGCCATTGTCCCCACCACTACTTGTTACTGCTCACATATTTGATTTAATGAGCCATTCCTTGTCCTCTGGGGATGCTCCAGTCCTTGGGTGTCTCATCTGTGTGAGGGAATCTGGGAACTGGTCATTCATGGGCACATGGGCATTCCCAAGGCTTGACTAGGACTCACTGGGTGGATGCTGAGTTACTCCTGGAGGAGTTACAATCTGTGTCCCTGAAAATGTGAGTCAGACAGGAGGAACAGCCTTGTGAGTCCAACTGCATCAGGTGCAAATGGTGTGTGGTTTGCTAACACTGCGGATTTCACCCAGGACATGTCGCTGGGTTGTCTTCTTTCCGCTTCTAACATCAGCAGAGGTGCCAAAAACCGTCAGTTCCTTGGAGGGGTGGCTGTAGGACACAGGCTGACAGTGACTCTGTGCCTGATCCAAGTTATTTCTCTTCCTTTGTGCAACCTGAGTAATAGAATCTACCTGAGCCAGCACAACACCGGGGCTTTGGAAGAAGCTGCTTTGACTAAAAGCAGAGGGTGCTTCAGGGCTGGGCTGGTTGATCCTGTCTTTGGGATGAGAAGACAGACAATGGGATTCAGTGTATCCCAGAGAGATGGTGGGTTTTGTGTATGGGAGCAGGGCTGAGCTCAGCTTGATCACATCAGTTGTCTCTAGGGAGAGTTTGGCCCTTGCAGCTGATTTCTCCAGATGATGATGTCCTTGAGACACTGGGATCCAAAAGGTGCCAGTTTTCCAAGGCTGTAGTTGCTGGGAAATGCACAAGGCCTGGCGCAGTGATGTGATCCCTTTCATTGCAGATGATGAAGACGTATTCCTCTGTGGGAAGTGTAAGAAGCAGTTCAACTCACTGCCTGCCTTCATGACCCACAAGAGAGAGCAGTGCCAGGGCAGTGCCCCTTCCCTCTCCACGGTCTCTCTGGCCACCAACAGCGTGTACACCCCGTCCATCACCTCGGGGCAGCAGCCCCCGAGCGCCGGCCGGCAGGTACTGCTGCTCTGCTCCTGGGATTCTGGGAGGGTGGCACATTGGGGTGAGGATTTTAGATCCAGCCTCATGACTGACCCCTTTTCTAGGAGGCTCAGTTCAGGGCCTGGTGGCTTTTCACAGGGTCACACTCAGCAGTACTTGGAGAGGTCACAGTTCTTGCTGTCCCCTGGACCGTGGTCTGGCAGCCTCATCACTGCATCCCTCCTCTCACATTCCTGAAAATAAACCCACATAATGTGTGATGAGCATTGAGAGAATATCCTCTCTGGAGTAACTCTCCTTCCACAGAGAATTCTCTGGAGTGAGTCCCTGGTGCATGACATGTACCGTGCCTGCACTTGTGGTGGTTTCCAAAGTACTTTCAAACCAACTGCTGTTTTCAGTTAACGTAGTCCCGGTGGATGGTGCTTCTTCCCAGGACTGCAAACACAGGTTGTTTCCACCCAAAAAATGTGACAGCCACCTCCCCCCCCATAATCTGAGTCCTGTCTGAAGAGATGAGCCTGATATTCACCATCTGCAGCCAGAGCAGCCTCCCTCAGGTGTCCACCTTCCCTAGCTGGGGCAAGCACCCAGGAGAGGCCTGAACTCATCTGTGACCAGTTTGTGCTGCAGGTCTTGTTTAATAACCCCTAATTTGAATTGTAGCCAGTGACCACTTTCACAAGCCACTGTGATGGTTTTTTCCTCCTTTCTGAAGAACATGTATGGAGCTGCCTTGTTGTTATGGCCAGAAACTCCCACAGATTCAGCAGGAAGCTGCAGATAGTTACTGTGGCTCACTGCTGACCAGAGGCTGTGAAAGCAGAGTCCCCGAGGTTCAGTAAAAAGGACTGTTACTGTTTTTTGGGTATCATTTTGTCCGGTTGCTGGCCAACAATGCATCCTTTTTTCCTTTCAGCAAATCTCTACGTACATCACCGTTCCCCCGTCACCTCTGATTCAGACCCTGGTGCAGGGGAACATCCTGGTCAGTGATGAGGTGCTGATGTCAGCCATGTCTGCTTTCGCATCCCTGGACCAGCCCATGCCAGCGGTGCAGCCCCCAGTGCAGGTAAGGGGCACGTCTGGGCCCAGGGAGTCTTGATTAAAGCTCATCCAATTCCAGCTTCCTGCCATGGACAGGGATACCTTCCACTATCCCACATTGTCCCAAGCCCTGTCCAACCCAGCCTTAAACACTTCCAGGGTTGCTCCCACACTGCTGGAGTGCAGCCCAGGACATGGTTGCCTCTCAGGGCTGCAAGTGCACAAGGTCAGGTCACGTTGGGCTTCCCATCCGCCAACACCCGCCTGAGCCTTTCCCCTCAGGGCTGCTCTCAGTCCATTCTCCCCCAGCCTGTACCTGTACTTGGGATTGCCCTGACCCAGGTGCAGCACTTTGCCTTCTTGAACTTCATGAGATTCCCAGAGACAACTCTCAAGCCTCTCCACATCCCTCTGGATGTNCTCCGCCCCCTCCTCAGCCCCCGCCTGCCCCCCCGAGCCTGGGGGCTCCAGGGCCGCCCGGCACTGGCGTGGTTGAAGTGTACAGTGCTCCTGCTCCCATGGCACCGGCCAGCACCGTGGAGATCCAGACGCTGGGCATGCAGCCCTATCCGCCCATGGAGGTAAGGGTGTCCCCAGGGGTCTGTCCTCGCAGGGCTCCTGTGGCTGCTCGGGAGTCACCTGGGCTAGAAGTCATGGAATCACTCTGTGGTTTGGGTTGGAAGGGACTTTAAAGCTCATCTCATTCCATCCCCTACCATGGGTGGGGACACCTGCCACTAGACCAGGTTGCTCCAAGTCCTGTCCAACATGGCCTTCAGGAATGTGGGAAGATGTGTTAGGTTATTTGGCAATGCTTATTTCCTCTGGGAGAAGGTACTAAACAGAAGGATGTCAGCAAGGTGATAAGNACCCTGGTGCAGGGGAACATCCTGGTCAGTGATGAGGTGCTGATGTCAGCCATGTCTGCTTTCGCATCCCTGGACCAGCCCATGCCAGCGGTGCAGCCCCCAGTGCAGGTAAGGGGCACGTCTGGGCCCAGGGAGTCTTGATTAAAGCTCATCCAATTCCAGCTTCCTGCCATGGACAGGGATACCTTCCACTATCCCACATTGTCCCAAGCCCTGTCCAACCCAGCCTTAAACACTTCCAGGGTTGCTCCCACACTGCTGGAGTGCAGCCCAGGACATGGTTGCCTCTCAGGGCTGCAAGTGCACAAGGTCAGGTCACGTTGGGCTTCCCATCCGCCAACACCCGCCTGAGCCTTTCCCCTCAGGGCTGCTCTCAGTCCATTCTCCCCCAGCCTGTACCTGTACTTGGGATTGCCCTGACCCAGGTGCAGCACTTTGCCTTCTTGAACTTCATGAGATTCCCAGAGACAACTCTCAAGCCTCTCCACATCCCTCTGGATGTCCCATCCCTTCCCTCCAGTGCGTGAATCACACCCCACAGGTTGGTGTCACTGGCAAACGTGCTTGTTGCTGGTTGATCAAATCTTTGTACCATGGTCTCTCCAGCTTTTTGTTGAGCCCCCATATAATGATTGGTTTCCAGAGACCTTGTCAGTTTGCTCCTGGGATGGCTGTTTGGGATGTACACATTCTCCACAGCTCTGAAAAGTGTTCCTTGTAACCAGAAGGATTAAAAGCTTTAAAAACAAAGCAATAAAGGCACTGGGGCTTTAGTGCTTGGATTTTGGATTTTGGAGGAGACAATGTACCTGCAGGTCGTGCCAAGCCTCCAGCACAGTCTGGTCCAAGCTGGAGCTGGACATGCTGCATTGTGCCAAGACGTTGCCGCTGTTCCCGCCGGGGCCGTTTTCAATTGGAATGGGAAATACGTGCGAGGGAGCAGCTCCTCCGACTCCTGGCTGCTACATTTCCAACGTGTTGTCTGTCTCTCCCTGTCTGGTTGCAGAGCAGCATGAGTATGCACGCTGGGGCTGGCTACCTGTCCCAGCCCCCTCCTCNCAGGAATGTGGGAAGATGTGTTAGGTTATTTGGCAATGCTTTTTTCCTCTGGGAGAAGGTACTAAACAGAAGGATGTCAGCAAGGTGATAAGGTCACCTTTGTAGCTGGGATCTGATCTCTAAGTGGCAGTGGTCAGGAATGGATGGGGATGTTGGATATGTAGTGATCTGAATTGGTTTATCAGGGTGGGCAGCAGAAACACCCTCAAACCATATCACCCCAGACAGATGTCTCTCTCTGTGGCCTTTTCTAATCTTGGTGCTGACATATACAGTTGTGCTTTGCCACCTGGAATTTTCCTTGTGCCTTCCTTTCCTTCTTCAGTCCTGCCAGGGCAGGCAGCAGGATCCAGAGATCCCTGTGACCTGGGGTCACTGGAGATCCCTGCTACTGGGGCAGCAGGAATCCTTCTGGTGGCCTGCCTTGGAGGGATCAGAAACTCTTCCAGGCATAAGGCATAGACAAGGAACTAGACAGTTCGTTTGGAGTCTTTGCTGTTTTGTTCCTGCTGTAATAACTGCTGGATGCTTTTTGATGTTGAGCAGGACACTGTGCAAAGTGTTACTTTTGGTTAGAGACACATGTTGGATTTGGTAACTGGTAATTTGATTCAGTTTGCCACAAGGTAGAAGACTCAAGCAGACTTGCAACCTGGTGTTGCTGGAGGTGGAGGTTGGGGCACAGTGTATAATTCCGTGTAACAAACCTGTTCCACTGATAAATTTCTCTCTCGCAGGTACCGAGCCAGTGTGTGGAAAGTCCTGTGTACCCCTCTCCCCCTGTGTACAGCCCTGGCAAGCAGGGCTTCAAGTCCAAGAGCACCAGTGCTCCCACACCTCTGCCCAGTGCAGGAGGAGGCCCTGTGGTTGGTTTTGATTCCCCTGCTGCTGCCAAAACCCGCCGCTGCAAAAACGAGGGTGGGCTGCAGGAAGGTGAGTGTCCTACAACCCCTGCTCTGCCCTCCCAGGCCTTGTCCTGAATGGGCTGCTGAGCCACAGGCTCCCAGGCCTTGAGGGGTGGCACAGCTGTGCAGCTCTGAAGGAAGAACACAATGCCCTGCATGAAACTGTCAAAAGCAGCTCAAAATTGTGGATGTGCCTCTTGTCTGTAGCCTCTGTGTGCACATGGAAGGACTGTCACTGTGCCACTGCATGGGCAAATCTATGCCAGGTCTCTGCATCACACCTGATATGGGGACATCTGCACAGTGAGGGGTTAGAGCTTGGTCTGTTTTACCCTGAGAAGAATGTTCAGCCCCGAGGCTGTGGCCTCTGAACAGTCTCCTTCCAAGAGCTCAGCAGGCCCATCCCTGCCATGTGTTTTGATGCCTGTGAAGAAAACACAGCTGTCCCCAGGTGAGGCAGGACAGAGTGTGTGCTGTTACAGGATGGAGGAGCCTCAGAGCCCCAGCCTGCCCCTCGCTGGTGTGATGGAAACACACCTGGCTAGGTGACACAGGGGGAGGAAAGGCCCCAGGAAGGCTGGGCCCGTGGAGTTCCAAGCACACAGATCCTGGGGTTTACCCTTATTTGAGGTGTGAATGGCCATGCATGCTGCAGTTGGCAGAATTTCCTAGAGCAGCCCACAGTGCTGTTACCTGTTGGTTTCGACCCCATCAGAGTAGACAGAAGATGTGACTGACTGACCTTCTGGAAGGGAGGAATGTGCCTGTGCTCTGGCTGGTGTCTGATCTGGTGGTTCACAGCAGAGACAGACCTGGGACCCTTCCTCTCTAATCCTGTGTCCTTTCCCAATTCCCAACACGCCTTTAAAACAGGTGCTTTGTAGCACAGCTGGAAGGGTCCCTGGAAGGGGAGTGGTTAATGCCTGAGGGGCATGCCCTGCCCCACCAGACTTCACTCCTCAGTACTACCAGAGTTGGCCCGAGGCCATATGAAATGTATGTTTGCGCCCACAACCTCCCCTCAGTCTGGCAGGCAGAGCTTGTCCTTTCGTAAGTCCTTTTTCAGTCCTAAAGAGCCATGTCTCAGGAGGAAGGCCCCGTGAGACAGTGGCGACAGGGCTGTGCCATGTGGCCTCATTCTTGCCTGTGCTCTTGCTTTCAGGTAAACCCAAGTCCCCCAAGCTGAAATGCACTTACTGTGACAAGGCCTTCACCAAGAACTTCGACCTGCAGCAGCACATCAGAAGGTGATGGTGCCACTGACCTGGACACAGCAGAGAGTTTGGGCTGATTATGTGCTGGGACTGGAGGCTTGTTTTCCTCACTAATGGGACCTTGACAGCCAAACCTCTTGTCACCTGATCCCTAGAGCAGCAGCAGCTCCCCTGCTTGCCTCTGCTCTTCCCTTTTCTCTCCCTCCCTATCAAGCTGTAGCCTTCTTGTTTCCTGGTGTTAGCAAACATCAAGCCAAGCTCAGTGTCTGTACGCACAGGGAGCTCTTTTATAAGAAAGCTCCTCCTCTCTGGCAGGAGGCAGCTGGAATCTTCAGAGTTTCCCTCAGTAGAGTCTGCTGGGCCCAGAACAGATAAAAAGAAACAAGTAATGGGCACCCCTCCACAGCCTGGACTCTTCACATGATGTATCCCATGTGTTGGAGTCCATGCTTTTTCCTAAAGCAGAAGGACAGAGTAAAAAGACCTTTCTGCTGTGGATAATGGGGAGTACATTCAGGGAGATCAGGGAAGAGACATGCAGGGAAAGGAAGGATGGCAGGGAAGAAAAGGCCTGCACCCCTGAGAAAGTGATGGGGTTCCCAAGATCTGTGCAGAGACCCTAACAGTGAATGCCCTGATGTTGCTACAGAGCTCTTTTCCTGTCCCACTTCTTCCTTTGATCCTTGTCATCCCCAGACCACAAGTGTTTTGTCTGTGCCCCCAGCTTGTTTCCTCAGGCCTCTCACAATCCACAGGACAATGTGAATCAGGTCTCAAAGCCCATGTTTGTCTGGTCCAGGTGTGATCACTGTCCTGCAGCCCTCACCCCAGCAGGGTCCCTGCCTGAGGGCTGCCTCCTGTCCCCACGTGCTGCTGATTTGGTGCCTTCTGCCTTCAGTCACACAGGTGAGAAGCCCTTCCAGTGCATCGTGTGTGGCCGAGCCTTTGCCCAGAAGTCCAATGTGAAGAAGCACATGCAGACCCACAAAGTGTGGCCTCCAGGGCTGGGCTGCACCATCTCCCGCAACTCCATCACGGTGCAGGTCATGGCCTTGAATCCCAACCAGCCAGAGGACGAGGAGAACACAGGTTTGCTGTCTGGGGATGGCATGTGCATGGGGCAGAGCAGTGGCGTGAGGAGGTGGCAGGTCCCTGCACTTCCACACAGGGAGGGAGGGGAGGTGGGAGCTGTGAGAGCTGTTCACATTCCTGGGTGGGGTTTAGCAGCTCACACTATGGGGGTTTCATTTGCTCAGCTGCAGCTGGAATGTGCATCCCGTTGTACCCTGGGCCGTGATGGATTCGGGTGCTGGTGAAGGCAGTGACTCCAAACTGAGCCAGTATGTGCATGCAGGCAGGACAAGGTGTCTTCCCCTGCTCCCTCCCTGGCAGGTGCAGCTTTGGCATAAGGCACATCTGACAGCTCTGGTTTAGGGGCCAGATAAGGCAGTGGTTTAAGGTAGTCCAGTGCTCTTGCTTGTTTGCAGCATGCAAGTCATGCCTGGGGTGGATCTGGCTACAGCAGCCATCTGAAAATACTTGAGGCAGAGAAGAGCTCCTTGCTGGTGGATGCCCTCTCTGCTGATGGCCCCAGGACTGGCAGCGGAGGAAACACAGTGACAATGTCATGTCTGGGACAAGGCCCCACTGGAACTGCTCTCTGCAGACATTGTGGACTGAGCTGGCTGGATCTTACCTCTTATCTCCTGCCAGAGATGGGAGTAAATCTGGCTCTGGTTCACTGCTGGAGGCCTGTTCTCTGACTGCTCCACAAAGCACAGTTACATCTGTGCAAAGAGAGAATGGGTTAAAGGAAGGAAGACAGTAGTCAAGTCCTTACTTGTCTCTTGACAAATTTAAAGCCACCCTGATCTGTCTTTGAGAGGGAGGCAGAGCCTGGCCTGGTGTGTGTGGGCAGTGTGGTGCTCACAGAGCTGCCTCATGGCAGGCTGTGACTTTCTCCCTTTCTCCAGGTCTGCCTCAGCCCTCGAGGAACCCCGTGCCACCGCCCCAAGACCTGAGCCCCTTGGAGGACAGCGAGGCAGGCAAACTGGAAGCCAAGCAGGTTGTCTTGATAGACAGCTCTTACCAGTGCCAGTTCTGCCCCAGCAAGTTCAACACCTATTTCCAGCTCAAATCACACATGACACAGCACAAGAATGAGCAGGTAGGGACAGAGGGTGCCCTGTGTGGGTGGCAGGATTTGGGATCGGCTTCTCGTAGTGCACCAGGGTCTGTCTGAGCCTCTTGCTCTGTGGAGCTGCCAGTGCTTCCTGTGCAGCTCAGCTCTCAGGGTTGTAGCTGTGTGATCGGAACAGCTTTGAAAAGCTTCTCTGCCTCTGCCCTGCTGAGTGAGAAGTGACCTGAGGAAGTTTAGATGGCTGGAGAAGAAGCAAAGAGGTGAAGTGTCTGCAGTTCTGGGCCACTCGCTTCAAGAAAGACATCATGCTAGAGCATGTCCAGAGAAGGGCACTGATGCTGGGAAAGGATCTAGAGAGTCATATGGGGAGCAGCTGGGGGGGCTCAGTGGGGACCTTCCCACTCTGTACAACTCCATAAAGGGAGAATGGAGCCAGGGTGGTGGCAGGTTCTGCTCCCAGGGAACAAGGGACAGGACAATAGGAAATGGCCTCAAGCTGTGCCAGGTGGTTTAGGATAATAGCCCAGGGGAGGTTCATACTGGACATCAGGAAGAATTGCTTCACAGAAAGGGTTGTCCAGGGAACTGGTGGAGTCACTATCCCTGGGAGTGTTCAGGAAGCAACTGGACATGACACTTAGTGCTGTGGTTTAGTTGACAAGGTGGTGAAGGAAGGTTGGACTCGATGGTGCTGCAGGTCTTTTCTGACCTTAATAATTTGAGGATTCTATGAAGTCCAGAGTTTTCAGTGTAGGTGGAGCTCTCGGGTTGTGGGACAGTGGTTTCATGCCCTCACACCAACCCCACTTTATCCCACCTTGCTTTCCCAGGGGAGTGTTCTCGCAGTCTGTGTTTCTTTCCAAAAAGGAATGCCACTCTGTCTATTAGCAGAGTTGTTTCCATACTGCTCTCCCTTCTTCCAGGTATACAAATGTGTGGTGAAGACCTGTGCTCAGACCTTCCAGAAGCTGGAGTCCTTCCTGGAGCACATCAAGAGCCACCAGGAGGAGCTGAGTTACCGCTGCCACCTCTGCAGCAAGGACTTTCCCTCCCTGTACGAGCTGGGTGTCCACCAGTACTCCCACAGCCTGCTACCTCAGCACAGCCCCAAGAAGGACGTGGCCGTGTACAAGTACAGTAGCAATCGGTGCTCACAAGGCTTGTAGGAGTGAGTGGGTGCAGAGAGTGTTTGGTGGGGGCATTAGAGGGAACTGGGGGCTCTGTGTTCAGTGCCTGTGGTTCTTCTAGGCACCCAGGTGGCAAATGGGGGTCCCTCCACCCGTGCCAAGCGCTTTGAATGCAGGGAGTCTTCTGGAACAACTGATTATGTGGGGAGATCCTATCACTGCAAGTCCTCTTATCAGCAATTAAGAGTGAGATGGGAAGGCTGAGCCTGGGTCAGAGCCCCAGGGATGCTCCTGCCCAGCCTGTTTTCTGAGATTCTTCAACACCTGCAGCAAAGGGGATGCAGGCTGTAGAAACTGTGCCCAGAAAAAATCTCTTAGCCCTTTGCAGCAAAAGTGTCTGTTCCCTGGAAACTCTTTCTGCTAGTGTGGAGAGAAAGGGTGAGAAATTCTACAAAAAGCTCCCTGAAACTTTTAAAATGCCTGTGGAGATGTTGAGGAAGACTGGGAAGTCACCTAGGAGCTTCATGGAATAAATTATCTGCTGCTTTTTGCATCGTCCATGACTTCTATTTATCCTAGTACTGTGGAGCTGTGTCCTACAGCTCAGTAGTGGGGATCCTTGAGATCAAAGCTCTGCTTATGATTGAGGAGGTTTTAGTCTGGCCTAAGGAGAAAGGGTTTCACAGCAGGTTCACGTTGTGAGTGCCTCTGTCCTCACTGCTGATGGAGCTTCTCCCCAGTGCCCACCATCAGTCCAGCTGAAATACTGCCAGGGCATGTGAGCCCTGTCATCCTGTACCCCCCACGCCCAGCTCCTTCACTGGAGCAATGAAGGTGGAAGCAATGAGGGTGGAAGGAGGTGTTTCAAGTAAGGTGAAGTGAGTACTTAGGGCTTGTCTCCACAAAGAAGCAACATGGAACATGTGCTCAGGTGTGAGAGCTCCCATGGCAGTGTCTGCAGAGGAGCAGGAGAATTGGAAAGCTTTTCCACCCAGCTTTGGAGCATCTCCCCCTCTGAAGGACGCTAAGTGTGAGTGTGAGCTGGCATGTGGGTTGCTGAGGTTTCAGAGCACTTAGAGATTATTTTCTGTACCAAACCAACCCTGTCAGAGATCACCCTAGGAAGTGGCTGGGCTGGACTTCCCGTGGTGTGGGGTTTGCTGAGGAGCTTTGCTCACAGGCTCTGTCCTTTCTCTCCCCATCCAGGTGTGTGAAGTGTGTCAATAAATACTCCACCCCGGAAGCCCTGGAGCACCATCTGCAGACAGCAACACACAACTTCCCCTGCCCTCACTGCCAGAAGGTGGGTGGGGGAACCCTCCCTGAGCCAGGCCTGGACACCAGGCAAGGGCTCTGAGGGGGGGTCAGGAACCCTTGGCTCCCTTTCCTCTCCCTTCCTACCTCAGTACAGACTGGCAGGTGCCCACCAGCTGCTTTCCAGAGGGGATTCCACCCTGGCCTCGCACAGAGGATGTCCCTCCCTGCCGTTCTGGCTTTTGTGCCAGGTCCCCTTTACTGAAGAGGATTTCTCAGGGCAGCTCCTTTGTTCCCACAACAGCACAGGACTGCACACTAGGCTACTGTCCTTGCTTCTTAAAAGCAAGTGTGGCAGGAGGAGCAAGGCTGGTTTTGGGAAGCCTTTGGCCCACCATTCCAGGCTACCCCTGGATGGAAGGGTTGGGCACGGAAAGCCCCAGGTCCTGTGGGAGCTCCTACACCTCCACTGTTATCCTCATCTCCTGTTGCCACACAAGTCTCTGAGTTCCCCCTCATCCCTCTCTTTTGGATGAGTGGTCTGTGTCCTTGACAAAGAGAAACCTGTCTGAGTGATGGGACTGGGAATGGAATGATGCCCAGGTAGATTTTGGCTGGAAATACTCAGCAGAGCCTGTGAGGGGATTTAAGGGGCAGAATTTTGTGGGGTTTGAATTCTGATAAAATATTTTTTGAAATCCAGACTAAAATTTGGACCCTTGCTCCTCTGTTTATAGCAAAGGAAATGAAAGTCCTGCAGTGGGGGCAGGGAGAATCTCAAAGGAGTGATCACTCTGTACTGAGGTAGCTCAGGAAAGGGAAACACACTCCTGCCATGGTTAGTAACCCATCCTTCTTACCTATCTTCTCTCCACTTCCTCAGCTGGGTGACAAGTGTCCTTCTGAGCCTGGGTGGGACTGTCAGAATCAGCAGAGGGGTTTGAGAGCCCATTATCTGCAGCAGTTGTTTTTCTTTCTGCTTGTATTCTTATATTCTGGATATGGGAGAGCACAGTGTGGGTGCCAGAACTCCCCAGTTTAGCTGTGCTCCCCTCAGGTGTGCTTGCAGCTTGTTCATTAGGAATTCACTCAGCTGGGGATTTCCAGTCTCCATTAGCCAAAGGAGCCATTCTTCCTGGATTGTGAGAAATGGGAGCCTTTGGTAACAGATTATGAGGAAACAGAAAGTGAGATTAAGTGTGTGGGAAGGCAGTGATTACTGGGGTCCTTGCCCAGCCCATCCTGCTGCTGGCTTGGGTGGGCGACTGAGCATCCATGTGGGATGCTGGTCCTAGTCCTCAGCACTGTGGTGGCACACAATTAACAGCAAGGTTTCAGCTTGTGTCTTTCCTAAAGATACAAAAGTCAAGAGGGTTTTCTTTTCTTTTTGGTGTGGGGGGGAGGGAGTTATTTGTTAGTTTGATTTTAAAGCTCCACCTGTAATTTCCTTCTGAAAGGAAAGGTTTTCTCAGTGCATCCTTCCTGAGAAAACAGTGACCGTGAGCTTCTTGCTCATGTTGCCCAGAGAAGCTGTGGGACACTTCCCATCCCTGGAAGTGTCCAAGGCCAACTGGACGGGGCTTGGAGCAACCTGGGATAGTGGAAGGTGTCTGGTTGGGACTGTCTGGTCATTAAGGTCCCTTCCAAACCAAACTATTCTGAGATTCTCTGTTAACGTTTTCTACAGAGGCTCCAGCTGCCCTGGCCGTGCCAGCTGGGTGACGTCCTGTGTGTGCTGCTGGCTCAGCCTTGTCTCTGTGTGTCCCCAGGTGTTCCCCTGCGAGAGGTACCTGCGCCGACACATCCCCACACATGGCGGGGGCAGCAAGTTCAAGTGCCAGATCTGCAAGAAGTTCTTCCGTCGGGAGCACTACCTCAAGCTGCACGCCCACATCCACTCGGGTACAGCATCCCTGAGTTATCTCTGGCTCGCAGGCCTGGCTGCCCTGTGCTCCTGGCAATTTTCCTCATAACCCATGTGTGGGTTTGGTTCAGCCCTGTGCCCAGTACTGCACCAGTTAGAAGTGGCTTCCCAAATTCCTGTGATTGCAGAACTAAGGGATTTGGCCCTGGAGAGCAGGAGCAATGTGTGGTGTGGATTGTGCCCATCCATTTATCCATCAGGCAGGGAAGTTGGGGGAAGTTTAGTGTGGATCTTGTCCACGTCCAGAGCAGCCCTGTGTGGCTGGAGCCTCCCTGACTGCTGGTGTCTCTGTCCCCAGGTGAGAAGCCCTTCAAGTGCTCGGTGTGTGACGCTGCGTTCAATCGCAAGGACAAGCTCAAGCGGCACATGCTGATCCATGAGCCTTTCAAGAAATACAAATGTCCTTTCTCGTATGTAGTGTGGGACCAGCATGGGCTTGGGGTGGTGTTTGGGATGGAAGGAATGCCTCCTGTGGGTACCACTTAACAGTCCACTGCTTCTTGAAGAGGTGGGAATGCTTTGAATTGGGAACCCAGGAGTCATGGGTGTCCTGTGGGAACACATTGTTTCATCCCTGTTCATCAGCTCTGTGAAATAACACCTGCCTTCATGGGAAGCTTCAGGGAGCACCAGGGAAGAACAGGAGCATTATTTGACCATGGAGTAAGGGGTGCCTGAATGATGGGCTCTCCCTCACTGCCATGTCTCCAAAAGCACTTGGCAGCAGGGAAAATAATGTGCAAACCAGAGAAACCCAGTTTTGGAAGGTACACCACCGAATCCGTGGCACAGCCATGGGCCTTCTGAGGTAGCCAGGTCTGACTGGCTTCTCCCTACTCCTACCACCTTATACTCCTTCCAAAATACTTCTGTCTCCAGCTGGGATCTTGAACCTGCTGCTTTTAGGAGCTTTTAGTGAGACATAGATGTGTAGTCAAGGAAAGGCCATGTGTCCCTGTAGCAGCCTGGCTATTCCTTGGTCTTCCCCAGAAAGGCTGAAATAGTGGAGCTCCTGCTGGGGCTGCACTGAGGGACCATCTGTACTGCTAAGGAGAAGGGTCATGGATCCCTTTATGGTCCAGGATCTGTTTCTACATCAATCCTCAGCTGATTCATGCTGCTCACCAGCGTTTGTTGTTACAGAAGCCACACGGGCTGCAATAAAGAGTTCAACAGGCCTGACAAGCTGAAGGCTCACATTCTGTCCCATTCAGGTAAGTGCTTGGGAATGGCTGTGGTGCTGCAGGAGCATGTGATGGAAGGAGCATGAGAAAGAAGAATAATTTATTAGTTGTAGATATTTTTCTGTGCTGTTGCTGCAGGCTTGTTTAAGCAAGCTTGTATTTGGAGCTGTGTCTAAGCTTTGGACTGTTTCCTAAGGCAGTATAATCTGTAGGCAGGGCCTACATAGGATGTGATCACATAGGACAATGCAGTTATGGGTTCTTTCTGACTGTGCATTCCCATATTTTGGAGGGAAGAAAAGTGAAAATTTATTTGCTTACCAAATGGACTTGAAAAAATAATATTTTGAGATTATTTTGCATTTTCATCACGTTTATGTAACATATTTTCCTGATGATATTTTAATCCTCTTGCTTGAGGCAAGAATATTTATTTGCAGTCAGCAGCTTCCTCATGAGGGTCAGCACTGTGTGACAGTGACAGGATTCAAGGGAATGGCTGGAGCCATGCCAGGGCAGGGTGAGGGTGGATCTCAGGGAAAGGTTCTTCCCCCAGAAGGCGGTTGGGCACTGAACAGGCTCCCCAGGGTTTGGTCACGGCCCCAAGGTGCCAGAGCTCAGGGAGAGTTTGGACACTCTCAGACACAGGGTGGGATTGTTAGGGTGTCTGTGCAGAGCCAGGAGCTGGATTCAATCCATGATCCTTGTAGATCCCTTCCAGCTCAGGATATTCTATGATTCTACAGAAGGGCTACACCAGCAGTTAAACACAGACATTTAAGCTGTAGCCACCCACCCTTTTCTGACTGTAGATTTGCCTGGCACAGTGTCTCCTGTCCTGTCAGCTGTCAGGCTTCCATGGTGGGATGGACGGGTCTCTAACCATCTCTGCTCCCGTGCTCCGTGCAGGGATGAAGATCCACAAGTGCCAGTACTGTAACAAGTCCTTCAGCCGCCGCGCCCACATGGTGGAGCACCAGCGCTCCCACACGGGCAACTACAAGTACCGCTGCCCCACCTGCAGCAAGGGCTTCACCCGCCACAAGTACATGAAGGACCACAAGTGCCGCCTGGGCTCGCCCAAGGACAAGGAGCTGCAGCTCAGGAAGCCCCAGAAGAAGCGGGTGGCGCGGGGCCGCAAGTCCCTGCCCGGGCTGCCAGAGCCCAAGGACGGTGCTGCCGGGGAAATTCCCCCTGAGGGCGTCCCCAGCAAAGAGCCCTTCCAGGAATCAGATGCTGTCCTGTCCATCGTGGTTGGTGGGTCCGGAGCTGCCGACTCGGACCTTGTTGCTGGGCAGCCCAACAGCGTGGCGTCCAACCTGGCCCTGGCTGAGCTGCAGGCGGCCTCGGAGGGGCCCTGTGCCATGCTGGCTGTCCCTGTGTACATCCAGACCTCGGAGTGACACTGCCCAGAGCCACCGTGTGGCTGAGAGCTGGGGGGCTGTCGGACTCGGTGCTCAGATTTATCCCAGTGAAAAAGACCAAAGCCCTTGTGGGAAGGTAGGTGGGTATGGGAGAGAATGGCTTTCATCTCCACTGGCTCTTCCCGTCCTTGGGCAGAGGACTGCTTGGAAGCCACCGATGGCTACAAGGCACTGAAGAGGATGGCTCCATTATTTCTTGTCCCTCTGCATCATGGGTCAGCTGAGGGCAAGAAAGACAAAGATCCCTGAATCAGGGCAAGAAGAAGGAGGGTGCAAACTTGCAACAAAACAGAGCTGCTGAAATCAGATGGCTTTGCAAATCACAGCCTGTCCCATCTGTGGTTTTTCTGGCCGAAAAGCTGTATTGCCCAGTATTTGGGTGGCCCTTCTGAGAGCAAACAATTGATCCTTCCTAGTGGAAGCGAGTTCATCCTGAGATCCTTTGGGAACACTGTTCAGAAGTACCCTGATAGACTTATGTCTGGTGTCCTGTCTCTGTGTCTCTCTGTAGAAAGATCACTGTGTCTGTACTACACGTGTTATAAACACCCTGGACCTCACGTGCCGTGTGGAGTCGGGGTGTGGGAGCACTTGTATGTGTTGGCCCTTCTCTCCACAGTGTTTTATTCATGGATTTTCCCTGTATCCAATGGTCTCTGAGTGCCTTAGACATCACTGAGTCAATCCCTGTGAAGAGTTAAACATGACCCCTGTGTTCAGTCTGGGGGCTGAGGGCCTGGGTGAGGTGAGCTGTCCAGGAGTGGAACCTGTGATGCCTCCAGGAGCCACTGCTTTGGGCCAGGTGCTGCAAAGGAGCTCTGTCAGCTCCTCACCAACCTCCACATCCTCTTAGTTCTGTTTCACTGGGGAGTTGCTGTGGTTGAGCAGCAAGAAAGTCTGGTGTGACCTGGATGATTCTCTTGTCCACTTGGCTTCTCTGATTTTCCAAGTGGAAGTCGCAAAGCCACCACGGAGCACCAAACCCAGGAACTGGAAATGACCCTTGTGCAGTGTTGGTGGAGGAGCTGCCCAGGCAGGTCTGGAGCTCAGGTGTGTGTGTGCTGCTCCCTCCTCCACTGCCCTGACAGGCTCCTTCCTCCTGTGCTGCCCTCAGCCTCCATTTTAGGCTGCCACAGGCTGTTGGGAAAGGGAACTTGACCCAGACCTGGGCCCTGCTGCTTCCTCCAGGTCCTCCTGGGGTGTGTGTCCCCATCCTCTGCTCTCCCGTGTTTTCTCCCTGCTGCATGTGCAGCTGAGCCGAGCTCTCCCTGCTAAATTTGTGATGAGCTGCTAAGCTGTGGATGCAAAGTGCTGTATTTCCAGCCTGTTTATCCAGAGGTGGTGCAGAGCAGAGTGGGGGTTCAGTCAGTCCTGGATACTGAAATCCTGGCTGTGGAATCCCAGCCTTGCTGTGTGGGAAGCAGTGTTTGTCACCCTGGTGTTACTGGTCTGACTGGCCTGATCCTGCAGCCTCCTGAGCTCCAGCCCTTGCTTGACCCTCAGAGTGCTTTCCTTGTCTCCTTGCTTAAATCTTAAAAACTTAAAATTTTAAAAATAGCAGCTTGCAGGGGCCATGTTCATCGTGTATCACCTGGTGCTGCTGTGCTCCCAGACTGTGCTAGTGATGGGTTACACTCTCACACAGGTCCTGGCAGGATGGGTCCTGCTACCAGTTCACTTTGCTCTCTCCCTTTTCTAACTCGCTTTTTTGCTTTTTTGCTCATTTTCCTTTCTTGTGAT
The DNA here is from genome assembly GCA_013390025.1 of Pitta sordida. Classification (NCBI taxonomy): domain Eukaryota; kingdom Metazoa; phylum Chordata; class Aves; order Passeriformes; family Pittidae; genus Pitta; species Pitta sordida. Next base: position 562,540 of record WEKX01022404.1, read on the forward strand.
GTTTCTGTACCTCCAGCTGTTGGTGGCTGTGAGGAAATGGAGCTCGGGGCTTTCAAGGGGAGGATGTGAGAAGCGGCTGTTGAGGGTTTACAGGAGGTTCAGGAAAGGTTTTGCTGCTGCCCCCAAGGACGGGGAAAGGTGGAGCCAGGCTCCAGAGGTGACAGGGACATGTTGGAACATGGCAACTTCTCGTACCTAGAGGAGTTTACAAGAGAACTGGAGAGGGACTTCTCACAAGGGCATGGAGTGACAGGGTATGGGAGAATGGCCTTAAACTGAAGGAAGGTAGGATTAGGTGGGATATTGGGAAGAAACTCTTCCGTGTGAGGGTGGTGAGGCCCTGGCACAGGTTGCCCAGAGAAGCTGTGGCTGCCCCATCCCTGGAAGTGTCCAAGGCCAGGTTGGATGGGGCTTGGAGCAACCTGGGATAGTGGAAGGTGTCCCATGGGGATGGAACTGAATGACTTTTGGGGTCTCTTCATTCCATGATTCTAACTTTTGACTGAAATGTCTACCATGGGTGATTAAGGAGGCTGCAGAGAGAGACCCAGAACCAAACTGGACTGAGCATCCTGCTCTGAGGACATGAGCTTGGGAGGAGCTGGCAGGGCCAGGGACATCCAGGTGGCCCTTCCTACTTAGGTGTGTCTGAGCTTCCATGTGAAACCTCCAGTCTGCCTTGAAGGGCACAGTTTGTTTACCCACAGTGTTTGTTTTAAATATTCAGCTCTCCCAGGAGGAGAACTTTATCAGGAAGTAGTTTCTTAAATGGACTTTTCCTGTTCCCCTTCCCTCTGTACCACACTGGACATGTCACTGTGTGGCCTCTGTGACTGGGCCTTTTTGGGGATGATGATGATGATGGTGCAGCTCCTTCAGCTCCAAGGCACTGCTTGGTTCATTTTTTCTGGTTTCCATGTGTTGAGTACATCCCAGCCTGTTTTACAGACCACTGACTACTCCAGTCCTGCTCCAAAGCAATGACTAATTTTCTTGGGCAGTTCCCAGTGGCAAACACTGTTATTCATTAACTTGTTTTCACAACCCTGCTGTGACTGGTCATGGGACTTTATCACTTTTACAGGTGAGGCCAAGCACGAAGAAACAGAATTCAAAACTATCCAGGAGAGGTTGGCACCAGCCTGAGGCACTCAAGGCTCATTTTCCTTGTGGGATTTTGTACATAGGTACCGTGAAATTATGGATTATAACATGGAATTATGTCCATGCTGCCCCCACAGCTGAGAGCGAGTGACTCAAGTGTCCAGGAAATGAGTTCACAACTCATCACCACAATAGCCCTGGATTAAAGGCTTGCTTTTCTACATTTGGCAAGTTGGAAAGGGAGGTTTAAAAGAATACATTTTCCCATTCTCTCCACACTAGTGCTGGAGAAGGGGCGGCTCTCTGGGAATTGCACCCAGTCCTGTGTGTACCTGGCAGGAGGAAACAGGGCTGGGGAAGGGTCTGGAGCACCAGGAGCAGCTGAGGGAGCTGGGGAGGCTCAGCCTGGAGAAAAGGAGGCTCAGGGGGCACCTGGAATTCTCTGCAAGTCCCTGACAGGAGGAGGGGGAGCCAGGGGGGGAGGTCAGGCTCCCAGGGAACAAGGGACAGGAGGAGAGGGAACGGCCTCAAGTTCTGCCAGGGGAGGCTTAGATTGGACATCAGGAGGAATTTCTCCATGGGAAGTGCTAAAAACGAGGGGTATCTCACTCTATTTAATAAGTAAATGACTATTTTATTTAACAAAATTGAGACAGCAGAGCAAAGTTAACCACACCAGGAGCTTGAGATCCAATTCCAGGGGTTCAACCAGGTTATAGTTGACTCGACTTTTTCTCATCCAGTATCTGGAAGGAGTTTATCTCGCTTGGTTGGAGTCATTTCTTAGGAGGTGGAGCACAACTGGATTGGTCAGAGTCACATTTCAGGAGGCGGAGTTGATCTTTCACGGATCTCCACACATGCTCACTTCATTCTACAGGCGTCTTTCGTCCGGGTGACTGCTTCTTGATACAGGGATAAGAGAAATTACACATAAAGAAGTACAAAAACAATGTATAAGAGGATTTTTATATAACTTATAAAAAATACAAACCCTGCAACTTACATACGTAATATTAAACTTCTCCAAAGTCACCGCAGTCCATTTCAGTAAATAGAAAAATATATACTTTGTACAATACTGGTTTTTAATCCAGACAAAAATGGATCAGAAAAACCAATAAACTTACTTTAAGAACTCCAAGTTTTAAAGATTTTCTAAATAGATTTAGGCAACTTTGAATAATAGGCTTCACGTAAAATCTGAGACAATATTAAACAAAAAATGGTCGTAACACACAGAATGAAAATTTCTATTAGAGATTCGTTATGCCAAAAAAATACATAGACAACCAAATTGTATTGACACGTTTTATAACAAAATAGCACGGCGAGACAGGTGATAAAGGGCTGTAAGAATAAAACCACAGAAATAGCATATCCAATTTAAAACTTAGAAGGAAACAAAGTACAGAAGCGTAATGCTGGCCCTGAGGATGCCACCAAAGGCAAGGCTGAGCAGCTCCCAGGGGGTTCATTCCCGGATCCATGGCTGGACTGTCTGTAATCTCACACCCCTTCCAAGAAATCCCGACAAGGAGACAAGCTTCCATCACCACCCCCCCAGACAAAACCAAAACCAATTCCTTTCAAACAAGCTTACATAGTCATGATTTAATTAGTAGAACATCACAATAAATCTGCTTCCAGTTGGAAATTCACAATATACACGTAGCGCCACTTTTCACAGACGTGCGGTCAGGCCTGGGAAGGGGCTGCCCAGGGAGGCTGGCGGTGCCCGTCCCTGGCGGTGCC
>WEKX01022404.1:565579-605982 GCA_013390025.1 Pitta sordida
GGGCGAGGCGGGAGGGCGGAGTCCGGTAGCGGCGGCGGCCTCGGGCCTCGGGTCGGTGTGTGAGCGGAGCGGAGCTTCACCGCGGCTCCTCGGCCCGGCCCCGCGCAGCCATGTCGGGGCTCCTGGGGAAGCTGTTCGGGACGGGCGCCGGCGGGAAGGGCGGCGGGAAGGGCCCTTCCCCGCAGGAGGCGATCCAGCGGCTCCGCGACACGGAGGAGATGCTGAGCAAGAAGCAGGAGTTCCTGGAGAAGAAGATCGAGCAGGAGCTGGCGGCCGCCCGCAAACACGGCACCAAGAACAAGCGCGGTGAGCCGGGGGGGGGGCCGGCAACAGGTCGGGAGGTGCGGGAAGGGCCCGGGGCCGGCTCGGACACGTCCCCGCCGGGTTTGCTGCCGCCCAACCCTCAGTTGTTGCCTTAACACCTTTATTTTTCACCTCTTGCCTTTGGGGTTTTACCTCACTGCCGTTATTTTATACGTTATTGCCACCCCTTCGGCTCGTCCCCCCCTTCCCCTGGGTTTTACAGCCGGGCTGGGATGGGGAAGGGGATGGGGAAGGACACGGACACCTCCCCTTTCCTCCTGGGAATGCCCGATGTGGCTTCGCGTCACTGCCGCGTGATTCTGATGTCACCGGAGCGCTCAGCCCTCGGTGATCCCCGTCCCCTGCCCTCTCCCCCTTTCCCTCTCCCCCTTTGCCTCTCCCCCGGTGCTGCTGGAAAAACAGGCCATGGCCGTGATGGTGTCTTTGAATCTGACAAACAAAACCTCGTTACCAAAGCCCTGCTCAGTGTGAGAAGTTGGTTAAATACGTGTTTGTTGCTGCCAGCCTTTATCGAAAGTCCTGAGGGTGTCGGGCAGATGGGCAGCTGGGGCTTTAATGTGATTATTTGTTATCCACGGGATGAAAAACTGCCAAGGAGAAAACTGGTCACCATTAGGAAGAGTTTCTTGCAAACAGGCAAGTTAATGCTCCCTGCGGTGAGAAGAGTTTGGGTTATGCTGGTGCATTGTTTTGTCCTGGGGTCAGTCTTTTGAAAACACGGTGTGTGCTGGGGTTTATCTCCACCCTCTCCGAGAGGCTCTTCTACGCATCCTCCTGAAGTTTGTGCAGGGATGTTGGGATTGGTGTTTCCCGGGGGCAGCTTGGCCTCCCTGGCTCTGTTGATGTGGGTGTCAGCCCGGAGATAAGGGAGCCTTCCAGTGCTCGCAAAACAATCTTCTCGCTGCTTCTGCCGTGGCCATTAAAAGCCGTGTTTTCCGGGAAGCACATCCTGATTTCCCTGTGGATGTTGCCCTTTCCGTGCTGGGTGACAGCGGGGATGGAGCAGGAGAGGCTCTGCCTGTGGCACTGGGAGCTGCAAGCACGACTGGCGAGGGTTAATTGGCGGTAATTACTCGGAGCAGTTTCTGTTTCACTCAGCACTTTGAGCCTCCTCCCAGGACCTGAGGCTGCCTCGGGGTTTCCCCCTTTCCTGTGTGTGGGTGACAGCTCGAGAATGTGGCCCAGCAGAGCCTGACTTCAGGCTTAACCAAGTCAGTTCTAAATCAGATTCGTTGCAGCCGTTCTATTAAGAGAGTTCCTGCTGTGGTTTTTCGCCTAGTTTGGTAATGAACATAAAAGGAGAACTAAAATAAGTCTCTGTAACCTTCCTCTTCTGCAGTTTCTTCATCTTCTGGCTCACGCTGGCCCTGTTTAACTTCTAAACTTCTCTTTCTGCCCGTTTCTGCTCAGGTCTTTGTCTCACTCCAGGGTAATCCCATCCCTCCCTCTCTGCTGCCCTTCAGGGAAGGGAGAGATTAAATTCCCTTGGAGGTGGAGGAAGGAGAAAAACCTGCCCGTTCACCAGCAGGATTCTGGGTCAGACTAATTGAGGGCTTGCGGGAGAACAGGATCCTGAGGAGTAATTAAGGAGCTGGGGAAAGGAGAAGGGCTGGGATGGTTTTTCTCCTGGAAAATGAAACCTTTTTTTTTTCCATTTCTGGAACTAAAAGGCCAACTGTTCTTCCTGGGCTGGTGGTAAAGGCAGCTGATTGTCTGTGACTTGCTGGGGAGCGAGTTCCCCTCGGGATACACTGAGGGACTGCTCAGTTATTCTGGGTTCTACTTGGTAGTGGTCAGCTGAGCTACGAATTGCATTTTTTTATATGCAGTTGTTTGGATTTTTCACCCTCTGACTTCAGACTTTTATAATTCAGAATTTACAAAGTAACTTAAGTTACTTGAAGCAACCTAGAAATCTAGATTAAACTGAAATCCCTAATTTTGTTGGGTTTACATGTGAAAGTCTGTCTTTTAAATGGAAGTGCTTTGATATGTAGTTGAAATGTTTTAAGTCAGACTAGAAGAAAGGTGATTCACTGGAGGTTGATTGTTTTTTAAATACCTCTTGGAGAGTCCTTAAGCTTTCTTAGTTCTCTGGTAGATTCAATCCCTCTGGAGATCCCGTGTATCCCCGCTGTTCCTGGAGGTTTTCTTGTGGATGGTGCATGTCGTGCTGATGTTCATGGAAAAGGCAGCAGAGGGAATATACAGTGGGGCAGGGAGCTTAAAAGTCACCTTGGGAAAAGCTGGACTGGTGGTTTTGTTGTCTCAGAGGACAGAAGGGTGTCTGGCACACTTGGGGTGACAAAGGGAAACCTTCTCTGCTCTCCAGCATACTGAGCCTTTGTTCGGGTGCCAAGGGAACCACTTTCCAAGGGCTCATTGACTCATTCCTGCAGCACTTCTGGAGTCTAAGGAAAGCTTAAGTCTAAGAAACTTAAAAGTTTTCTGGTGCCTGCCCCAAGCACATACAACACTTCATTAATTTATGGATTTACATGTGTACATTTTCCATAATCTTCATTTAGAGTATCCAGGCTGTGTAACCTGATGACTCATGAAGTTCTGAAGCCATTCATTATAACTTCCTGGTATAAATTTCTTCAGTCTGTGTTGTTTCCTGGCACGGGAGGCTTTCAACTTACATCAAAAGTTCTGAGTGTGTTGGGGAGACCAGCAATTGTGGGTTTAATGTGACTGTTATTATTTGTTGTCCATGCGATAAAAAACTGCCAAGGAGAAGATTGATCATCATTAGAAGGGTTTCTTGAAAGCAAGCAGGTTAATATTCCCACTTCTGGGAAGAACTTGGGTTATACTTGTGCTTTGTTTTGTGTTCTCATGGAATTGTTTTGGAAACTGTGTGTTCTGGCATTTATCCCAACCCCTCCAAGAAGCATTTCCACACTTCTGCTCTACCTCATGAGTAGTGCACTTACTCCTCTCAGTGAATTTATATAAATTGCAGCAGTACTGCCCAGTTTGAGCGCTAATCAACCAGTATGTTACTGTCCTGGAAATAAGCTTTGCTTTGACAAAAGCAGAGCCCAGCTGGGAGCCCTGTGCTGCGGCTTTTTATTCCGCTCCAGTTTGTCAGCGTGGCATTGTCTCATCCAGCCTGGGATGTTTTCTCAGGCACTCCAACCTCCTCACTCAGACTAAGGTGCCTCATCTGTGTCAAGGATTCTGGAGTTAAGCTCAGCCTTGAGGTCCAGGAGAGCTCGAGCTGGTCTTTGCTGCTGCTGATCTGTGCCTGGGCACACAGAGCTGAGCTGCCAGAGGAATAGCACAGGGCTGCAAGGGGGTCATCCTTCATCTCTGATTGCTTTGGGTAGAACAATTCCAGAGTCTGTTCCTCCTGCAAAGCCAAAAAGCTCAGAATGAAGATTACAACTCCTGTTTTAGGGGTTACTCTTACAAGCAGCTCACTCCAGTTTAGATCCAGGGATGCTGTTAGGTGTCTGCCTGCCACTGATTTTACCTTGTTGTTGATTAACAGTAGGGCCACAAACAGTGGAACGGGGGAAAAGCTGATACTGTGCCAACATATATCCAGGTTTTAGCAGGAGACTGACATTTCATGGATTTTCTCTCAGCTCTGGTTTCTGTCACTGAGTGGTTTTGCTTCTCAAAGTTATTTTTTCACTGGACATAAATATAATACTGGGGGTTTTTTTTCAGTACTGAGTACGCAAAATAGATGTAAACCCACTGCGAGATTCCTGCTGTATAATTCAGGCTTTTCCTGGAAAGAAAACACTCCTGCTCTCCACCCTGCACCAAAACCAAACAAACAAGGAAGTTGGGCGTAGGCTGAAGCCAGAAGTCCTGACTTTATGCCCACCCTGGCCTCTCAGTGCTGCCTCGGGTAAGGCAGCTCAGCTGCTGGGGTGGAAAATGAACTGATTGCCATCCCTTTCCCTTCCTGAACCTGTCCCATCGGGGTGTTGGCCTAGAATGTCCAGCTGGCACGGGCTGGACATCCTGGATGAGGTCCTGCCTGTTCCTCTGTGCTGCTCTTTGTGTGGGCAGGGCATGACTTGGATTAGTTTGCTAAGCCAGACAAAAAATGGCTCTTAAAAATGAAAAAAAAGGAAAGTTGTTTTCCATACTTAACCTCACAAGTGCTGGAGCCGGCAGGAGAAGGAAGCAGGAGGGCAGGGCTGCCTTTCCTGGCGACAGGCCCCTGTTCACAGGCACTAATGTGATAAAATCTGAGCATGACGTGGGCTCTCCCAGCAAGGGGCCAGCTGATCATTAATTAAATCATGGAATCGTGCCAGTAGGACGGCCTGGAAGATTTTGTTTAGAACACATGAGTGGTTCCAAGTGTTGCCGTGGTCTTGAAACAGAAAGGATGCAGTTGTAGAATCCTGGATCGGCCTCACTCACATCAGGTATTGATAGACTTTTGCCTTTCCCTCAGACATCCAAGGCCACAGCACAGAGCTGGTGATAAGGAGGGTGTTTCTGCTTGGAATCATCCTGGTTGAGTCTTTGGGCAGAAGCAGGGCTACAGGACTGGAGCTCCTCTGTTCTGGAGCCAAGCTGGGAGAGCTGGGGGTGTTCACCTGGAGGAGAGAAGGATCCAGGGAGACCTGAGAGCCCCTTCCTGTGCCTAAAGGGGCTCCAGGAGAGCTGGAGAGGGACTCGGGACAAGGGATGGAGGGACAGTACAGGGAGGGACGGCTTCCTGCTGCCAGGGAAGGGCAGGGCTGGATGGGGTATTGGGCAGGAATTGTTCCCTGTGGATGGCGAGGCCCTGGCACAGGTTGCCCAGAGAAGCTGTGGCTGCCCCATCCCTGGAAGTGTCCAAGGCCAGGTTGGAGCAGCCTGGAATAGTGGAAGGTGTCCCTGCCCATGGCAGGGGGTGGAACAGGATGATCTTGGAGGTCCCTGCAGGCCAAACCTGTGATTCCGTGTGTCTGGATTGCAGGTGAGGAACCTTCCTCGTGGCCAGTAGCGAGGGCAGTAAGTGAGGTTCATTGTTAAACACGTAAGGTGAAGACTTGCCAATCCCGTTTTATAGGAGCTAAAACAAGTCATTATCCAACCAGCTGTTGGTTTGTAGCTCTCCCCTGATGGGCAGTGAATGATGGGAGGTTGGGGTTGTCCAGATTCCCGGTAGCATATTCTGGGATGTGTGTGCAGCATCGAGGGCTGTTTCACTGCTGTGCTGGTGTCACCCAACATCCACAACACCGGGTGTGCTCCTCGTGGCTTGGCAGGATTTTAGTCACATTGAAGGAATAAAGCAAACTTCACAATGGATTCACTTTTTTTTTTCTTTTTCCACTAAATATGGTTTGTCCCCTTTGTAAGGGGTTGTGTTTTCAGCTTCTCCCCCTGTAATTGTCAGTGTTGGAAACTCAGCCTTCAAGTAATTTTTCACATCTCAAAATAGCCTGACTTTACCAGATGAGATGTTAACAAAAAAAGCTAAATATTATGACAACCTGAAAGAAATTCTTAGACTTGACAGTGCTCTAATAATAATGGTCCAAAGCTGGAAAATGCAGGATGGATTCCCAGGGAAGAGAAGCTCTTGCAATGGGCCACTTCAGGGGAGGATCTTGTGAGTTTTGTGGCTTAAATCACCAAAATATTGTTCAGTGTAGGGAATTGAGTTTTTTAGTGTTTTTTTCTATGAAAAAACAACATTTTGAGATACTGAAAAAGAGGTTCTTCTATTCATGCAAAGCTGAACCTCTACCTGATGCATTTCTGTCAGGGGTTCGGGGGCATATTATAAGTTTTCACTGGAATTTTCTTTAGCAGGGTACCTTCAGCAATCACTGAAGAAGAAAACTTTGCAGGCTGTGAGAATCCCAGGGAGTCTTTAAGAAACCTACTTTCCTCATCCTGGAAGTTTAAACTGATTGAAATCAGAGTAATTATGTATCTCATTTCACACCAGAGTTTTATGTGTCTTATCAAAGAAGGTGCAGATTTTTAACGGCAGTTACTGAGCAGTTTGAAAGAGTAAGAGAGGATGATCTACCTCAGCAAGCCTAGCAAATAGTTTTATCTGGCAAAGAGAAATCTGGTTTGGTTTTGCTTTGGAGATCCCCTGCCATCATCCAGGGACACAGGATTGCAAGGAGCGAAAGCTGCAAATTGGGGAGCTCCGAGTAAGCTTTGCTTCCAGAGGGTGGATCAGATTTCAAGAACATTTTGAAGCATTAGGCCGGGATGGTTTTGGCTGATGCAGCATTTCCTAGACTCATTCCAGCTCCTGGGTGGAACAGAGCTGTCTCTGTCCCTGGGATTTCTCTTTGCTGGTTTTCTCATTTGAGCTTCAACCCTCACTATGGTTGAGATTTCTTCCCATTTTTTTTCTTATTTTTTTCTTAACAAAACTGTCCCAGAATCACCTGGAGATTGTTTTAGAGACGATTATTGGCCAGAGGATTCGTGCCTTGATGTTCAAGGGACAGAGGATTCAAATGCCAAGGCTGAAGGCTGGTTTGCCTGGAACAGCATCTGCAGTTCCTGGTGCAGAGGCCATTCCAGTGGTGATCCCAGCACGGAGCAGAGCCAGGGAATGTGCTGCTTCCTCTTGTGTCTGGGTTTTCTTTATCACAGCCCTGATTGCTGCTCTATAGATGCTTTTTTAATTTGTAGCTTTGTTTCTCCTTTTTATATTTATAGATTTTTAGATCAGGAGTGTTTATTGCTTTGTTTCATCTCATGCACAATAAACTATAATTGTTCTGGCACTGCTTTGCTCAGGAGGAAACTGTAATTTTGTGTGTTAAATACAGATGAGACAGAAACCTTCTTGAATTCTCTGAGTTTGGTTGTTTTGCTGGAGTGGTTTGAATCAGTCACTTCATCTGTGAGCTGGGAATAGTTGCCTTGCTTTGAGGATAAGGTTTGGTAGTTTTAGAAGGGATTTAAGAATCTCCTGCAGGAAGATGTTTACTCAAAGCCAAACTCAGTGGTGTGGAAGAACTTGGTGGGGTTTGTATCTACCTTTTCATCTGCTCACAGCTTGGGAGGATAGTTTGTGAATTGTTTTAAAATCACTTTTTAGGATTTTTTTTTAGCCGTTGTAGGCAGTTTGCTGGTAGAATGAGAGATGAGCAGTTGTGCCTGAGCTAAAGCTACTCACTGCAGGCAAGGCAGGCAATCACTCCTCTCTCCCACCAGTGCCCCTGCTTTATCCCATTTCAAGGACAGGGAGGATGTTGTTCCCAATTAAATTTGCTGCCAAGGCAAGGGCCACGAAGGTGGAATGGTATTTTCAGAGGCAGCAAAAATAATGACATTTCTTTCTGTTGGGTAAGTTATAGCTGAGTACACACTGTAATGTGGAAAATGGGCTTCCAGGATGAAGTTGTTTGTCTCAGTCCTGTTGAGTAACTGGGTTTGCTGCTCCAGGGGCAAAGGGACCCCAATTTGGGAAGCTACTCTGCAACTCTCTTTTTACTGTTTATTCTTATTTGGCTGACATTTGGTGTCCATTATTTTTTGAGGCTGCTGTGGAACTTTCTCATTCCATGTTAATGCTGCTGATGTCCTTTTGCAGTGGGATCTCTGCTGCTGCCAGTTCTTCTCCTGGCTGCCAGTAAGGATGTAAAAATTAGATACGAGATCAAGTTATTTTTTTTATGTTATTTTTCCCCTCAGTTGCAGTAATCAGAGCTACATGTTAACCCCCCATGCCTTTCTCTGGAGGAGCAGTCTCCCTGGTTTAGGTGTCAGTGTGATTTTTAGCAGGATTTTGGGGAGGCGGGAGCTGGGACAAGTTCCTTGGGATTACCAGCATTTGGACCTTGTTTGAATTCAGTGACAGTCTTGGATGACATTCCCAGTTGTTCCCATTTGTCCTCCTGCTCCTCTCCAGCTGAGATGTGTTTTTGGGAGCAAAACTTGGAGTTGAAACTATGTAGGGAAAAAGTCTTGAGTTCTTTCTTGTTTCATCTACTGGTCTCTTCTATTCTACTAATGATACTTAAAAATATTAATTAAACAGAATTTCCGTGTGCTCAGACATCCCACTGACACTGCCTGTCCTCCAAAGGTGTAAACAGTATTTATTTGCAGGAGGGCTGTTGACTTTTAACAAAAATCCCTGACATCCAGAGTCGGTTTTTCCTCTCTGAATGCAGAACCATGTAGTAAAATTACATTTTTTGTAGTCCTTCCAGCTCCTTATCACAGTCAACATTTGTCTCATTTAACTTAACAAACTGCTGGAAATATTGCCATGGAAATCATAAGACTTGGAACAGCTCATTTAATAATTTGCTTATCCAGAGGCTGAAGTAATTTAAGATACAAATTCTTACAGATGGCATCTCTTGAGGACGAAGGGGAATTATCTGGGTGAGCAGTGGTGCTTCAAACTGATCTGCTGACAGAGGAGGAGGGTCTAGCTGAATGACTCTGCTTTTTTCATTTTTGAGTGTTCATTCATCAGGAGTGGTGACTGAAAACAATAATCCCAGTTCCTGAGGGCTGGTTCCTGCATATCCCAGTGAAACCCAGGGCTCCTTGTGGTCACAGTCAGTGTAAAACTTCTTCCGGAATTGCTAGGAGGGATTATGACAGAAATTCAAAGATGTAGTAAATTAAAATTGTATTTTGCAGGTCAGATGACGACTGAAAATAAAAATACAAAGCAGCCAAAACCAAGGACAAACCACCACCCAAAAACCCAAAAGAAAGAGCAGAGGAAGGAGTAGCTGTTCATGTATTAAAAAATGTGCAAAGTATTCTTTGAATGAAGTTTTTTGCATGTTTTTGCATTCAGGAAATTGCAGCAGAAAGGTCAGATCTACCTGGACTCAGCTACAGTTTTGTTCCTGGATTTTCCCTCCTCTCTTGGAGTTGGTGTTTGTGAGAATATTGGTGTAAGAAGGATGTGCAGAGATCAGTGTGATGCCCCTTAGCTCCAAGACATTTTGTATCAGGGGTTTATGGCCTCTTTTCTACTGGCAAATTCTAATCCATTGGAGCTCTGTGGTGAAATCCTTATGAACAAAAATTGCCTCCAATGTCCCCATTATGGCTGATGACAAAGACAATTAATATATCAGTGTCATATGGGTCTGAGCCTGCTCACTGTCTCTTAATGGATGGCAGGAGTCACCCAGGGAGTTTTAAATGTATTACGTATCTTTAACTATAATAATAATATAATAATATGCTGATCCATACTTTTTAATATATTCTCTGATACTTCATTTGAATTTTAATAAAGCTATAACTAATATTTGTTATCTGCTCTTGTGGTTTTTAAGAAGATATTTTAAGTGCTTGCAATTCCTGCCTCAAATTGCACTTGGAAGGTAAAACTATCCACTGTACCTGTTCAGGTGTGGGTTCTGAGGGTTGTCTGAAACACTTTATTATTCCTGTTTTGTGGACACTCAACTGCCCATCCTGGCACGTTCCAGTGTTGTCACTGGCTTCGGATTTGCACTGAGGATTGTCTTAAATTGTTAAATCCCCTTCTAAAGCAGCTCTGGGTTTGTGTGTAACAGGAATATCCCAGGGAAAGTTTCCCTGGGCTCAGGGAGGTGTTGCTGGGAGCCTTGGCTGCTCGTGGGACCACAAGTGCTGCTCAAGTGCTGTCCCTGTCCCTGGCATCCTCCAGGGCTCATCCCATGGATGGAGAGGGACTCACCCCCTGCAGCACACCGGGATTGCCAGCTGGGCTGGAGTGGTTAACAGCTGTGGAGATCATAGATGGGGCTGAGCTCTTTTCTGGATATTTCTGAGCTCTTTGCTGGATAAAGGTAGATATTTCCATGAGAAATCCTTGGCCACAGCAGGGTCAGAGCTCCGAGATGAGGCACTTGGCAGCAGCTGCTCTCAGAGTGTCGCCCAGCGATCTTGGAATTGTCCCTGGCTTTTGACTCCAAGATAAGGAATTTATCACACTCTTGGAAAGCTTGGGTCAGCTGTTTCTAGAACTGGTGATCTCCCACATTCCAGTGAGTGAACTCTAAAAGAAGCAGTTCCTCAGCAGTTCAAGCTTGGTATAAATGACATGACTTTGCCTCTGTAGTTACTGTCTTGGGAGCAGTAAAAGCATAATTAGGGGGGTGGGGCTCGAGGAGAGCCTTTTCCAGGACTGCCTCACGGGGTAACAGGCTTTGGGAAGGGCAAAGGTAGGCTTGTTACACTTGGACTTCAAACACACACCTGGTTGTTCCATGTCTGTAATGCCGGAGGAAATATTTGCAGCCCACTGTCTCATGTTTATTTCAAATTCTGGAAATCGGTTTTCTTTGTTTTGAGGGGAAAAAAGCCTTCAGATTTAATTTTTATAGCTTTGACTTCAGTCAAAACTTAATAAAAATGTATTACTCTGGCAGGAAGATTTCAGTAGGTATTAGTGCAGCTGGTAAAGACTTTTGTAGGAAAAAAGCAGCTCATCAGTTTTCAGAAATCGATGCTTAACTAGGAGTGAAAGTAAATGAAGACAGAATCACCTCCTTGGATCTGCTCCTGCCTGAGCACCCTGGAACAGTGGGAGGTGTCCCTGCCCATGGCAGGGCTGGGATGAGCTGGGTCTGAGGTCCCTTCCAACCCAGCCCATTCTGGGGTGATTCTGGGATGGTGTTTGTGGCACTTCCTCCTGCTCTCTGCTCCCATTTTTGCCTCCAGGTGGACCCTTACTCTAGAAAACCCTCGTGAGCTGTGGCTGTTGATGTGGTGTATCCAGAAATACCTGAAAATGGGGAAATCAGTCCCAAGAGGTGGAAAACCCACTGAACTCTAGTGGTCTGAAACAAGCATATGGTTTTAAGTATTTCTACAAAAGAAATTTCACCTGAGGCACTGAGTACCTTGTTCTTCATTCCTTAGTACTTATGGCTAAAAAAACACAATCTCCTGTTTCTTCATTGCAGAACCTCATTATAATTTTGGTGTTAATTAGTCTGTGCTGAGTATTCATGCAGTGCCCAGACACAGGAGCTTCACTGTTGGTTGCTGGGAGTGTCTGTGAGTCCTGATTTCTTTTAGGAATGCTGAACCTGGCATTTCCCACTTGGTCTTCAGGCACTGCGGGATGGCTTGTCCTTGGGAAGGTGAGGGGAAAATACAAGTGTCATCCTGGTTTTAAGGGATGAGAAGCATTTCCAGAAAATCCCACAAATCCGTGTTAAGTTTACGGGTGGTGCAGTTTTGGTACAAGCGATGTGAGCGGGACTGGGAGGGATGGAGTGACCCAGCAGTCCTGATTCTTGCAACGTTTGGTGGTCTGAGCAGCTTGAACATGAAATGTGGACAGACTGTGATTGTTCTCAGAGAAATCTGTACTGGGGAGCTCTACATAAATTGTAGTGCTTTGCTTGGGGTTGTATAATGGCTGTAAAATCTCAAATTTTGCCTGTAATTGTCCACAATGCACCAAATGCTCAGTAAAGAATGTCCTGTTGCTGTTTGACCCTTTCCCAGCATCTGTCACCATATAAACAGAGTTTTATCTTCCCGAGTAAGAAAACTTTATGTATCCTTAATTAAACCATTAGTGCCAAATTAGCCAGACTAAATGTCCCAGCAATGTGTTGCTCGTGCTTTATGATCTGGCGTAAGGCTGGAATGTTTCAGATGTTTGTGTCGTGCCTCATTCTGCAGAGCAAACATTGTCCTTTGAAAACCCCCTGTTCCCACTCCTGCCAAACAAGTGGATGTTGGACTGGCCCCAAACTGGGGAGATTTGCTGGTCACTGGAGTGAAAGTCAGTGCAGGGGCTTGTTTTACGTGCCTGGTTTCTGTTGGAAAAGTCGAGGTGACCTGTGCTCTTGTGGTTTTGATCCCTTCTCCTAAATCAAGCTGGGCTGCTTTGTGTGCTTGTCATCCTTAGCTGGGCCTTCCCATTAAAAAGTGCTTTTTTGTTCTCTGAAACATCAGTGTGATGGGAAGGTGATCAAATATAACATCTTTACAAACAGTTGTAGAGCTGAAGGTGCATATTGGGCTTCTGGATAGCAGGACATTACCCTGCAGGTGATGATGGCCTCTGACAAAATGGGGGGTTCCTGCAGCTCGATCAGATTTAGGAGAGCAGCTCATTTGTGTGTCACAGGAACACGTCACCCATCATGTCACCCAGTTGTCATCCCTCCTGTAGGGGAGATGCTCTCAGCATTTCCTACTCCTTGTTTTCTGCTCCCCTTCAAAAGGGGTATCTTTAAAGTATCCTTAAAGATTGAAAGCCTTTATTTGTCACTATTCCTGGTGCTTGTGACTGAGTTTTTGGGAGGTCCAGGGCTGATTTTCAGCAGAGCTGATGCTGTCATGTGTTTTTTGCTGTGAGATTCCCAGAGATCAGAGCACTGGGGAAATGAAGGATGTGTTTAGAAAGACAGAGAGTGAGCTGTTAGAGCTGCAGCAGCTTGTGTTCAAGTTGAGTTTTTAAAGTATGTGGTGTATTCCATGACCCAGACTGTGGTGCAGAGGACTAGTGAGTCCATTACAGGAGGGGAAGTAGAAATGCCATGAGGGGAAGCAGCACCTAGGGCCTGGTGGGTCCTGCCCACACTGCAGTTCCTGCTAAAATCCCTAGCCACAAGGTTATTCCAAAGTGATTTGTATTGGAAAGAACCTTAAAGCTCATCTAGTTCCACCCCCTGCCATGGGCAGGGACACCTTCCACCACACCAGATTGCTCCAAGCCCTGCCCAGCCTGGCCTGGAACACTTCCAGAGATGGGGCATCTACTCTGCAAGAACATGCAAGTGTAGTTTGTGCTGACTGTTGGTGTTTTGGGAATGTCCCTGTTGTCTGCCCAGTGTCTTGGGCAGAGCTGTAGACGCCTGGCTGTGCAGGTTGGAGCAGTTCTCCCACACAGGCTGATCCCTGTGGGTGGGGAGCTCTGTGCTGCTGCTGTCATGGGTGGGCTCCTCTTGCAGGAGCAAATTGCTCCAAGCACCTTAAGCTGTGGCATCTCTCTCCTCACACCTCTCACTTCAGCCTGTTGATCTTTCTAGTAGGAATAATATGAAACAAGCATAAATAGAAATATTTCTGCAATACAATGTCCTGTCTGGCAGGAGCCACACCAACACTCTGCCTTCCTGTGTTGGGGGTGGTGGTGAACAAGGATGTTTTTACGTGGATGAGGTTGGATATTGAAGCCTTCTGGTTGTTGTAGTGTAGTGTCTGTTACGTTAGGAATGACTGGGCTCAATCTTGGAGCGACTTCCTCACATCCTCTGTGTCGCAGTGATGGACAGGAGGCACCTTTAAACAATAAGATTTGAACTTCTCACTTGTCTGGGAAGAAGAGTGGACAGCAATAGAACATCCTGAATATTCCTGTGCACTGAGTGGCACCTGGTACAAATTCTGAATGGCTGTTTTGGGACTAAATCTCCCCAAACCTGCCCTTCCCTTTGTTGTGCAGCCGCCCTGCAGGCCCTGAAGCGCAAGAAGAGGTACGAGAAGCAGCTGGCACAGATCGATGGCACGTTATCGACAATTGAATTCCAGAGGGAAGCCCTGGAGAATGCCAACACCAACACTGAAGTGCTTAAGAACATGGGCTTTGCTGCTAAAGCTATGAAAGCTGCTCATGACAACATGTAAGTTATTCCCTTCCTCATTTCTTTGTTCTGCTGAATGCCAGGTGTTTCATACAGGTGGAGCTGGAGGAGCAAAATCTTCTTTTCAAAGGCTTTAATTCAAACTGAAATTCTCGGTATATTTTCATGTTGAACAAAACATGCAAGTGTGATGTTCCCTCAGTTTGCCCCCATTTATTCAGGGTGGAACCTGTGCAGTCTAAAGCAAAGAGGAGCCTGCAGCAGTTACAGATCCACTTAGGGGCAGCAAGAATTTTAAGCCTCAAGGGGAGACTTAAAACTTCTTTCTGTGCTGTGGAGTTGGGATATGTAGCAATAATTAAAGGTAAACTGCATTCTGGGAATGCTCTACTTGCTCCAAAAGCAAATATTGTAGATGTAATAATGCCAAATCAGGGAAGAGAGCAAATTCTTAATAATACCAGTACAGAACAAAGCCTTTTTGTTGGTGTCTCTTAACTGCTGCAGGTGAAGCCTGTAGGGAAGAGCAAAAAAACCCCCATGTACAATTGGGATAAAATTCAGTCTTGAATGCAAAGTGTATTTTGGGAAAGGGCCTTGCAGGTGTCACTGTGGTGTGACATTTCTGCAGAACTCAACAAATACAGCCCCGAGTGTTGACTGGGAATGAGCCTGATGATCCTGAATTCTTTCCTTTCTTTTCCAGGGATATTGATAAAGTAGATGAACTAATGCAGGACATTGCAGAACAGCAGGAGCTGGCAGATGAGATTTCCACAGCCATCTCCAAGCCAGTGGGATTTGGGGAGGAATTTGATGAGGTAGGCTTTGATTTTGCTTCTGTTTGTATCAATGTCACAGAACTCTGTGGGTTGGGAAGCCTTAAAATCCTCAAGTCCAACCACTGCCAGGCCCATCACTATCCCTTGTCCCTAAACTCCACATTTACCTGGATTTTAAGGAATTGTGACTCATCTGAGGTCTTTGAAGGTGTGGGTATGAAATCTCTCCTGAGTGCTGCTGTAGCTGTTCCACCAGAGCAGCAACTGTGACATGGACTTTGGGCTGAGTCCTGGGAATCTTGGGACTGAGATTTCTTCCCTTCACTGCTTTTCCTGCCCTCCAGGAGATCATGTACAGGAATTAGAAGAATTAGACTCCTCATCTCCTCAGTTTGCTCCAATCTTGTACATTTAAGCTTTTTCTTTTAATGATACAGTCAACCTAATCTACTTGTTAATAAATATGACCTAAAGTTCCTACCTTTTTCTTTTTTTCTCCTTTAAAAACCTAGGATGAGCTCATGGCAGAACTAGAGGAACTAGAACAAGAAGAATTAGACAAAAACCTGCTGGAAATCAGTGGTCCGGAGACAGTTCCACTACCAAACGTGCCCTCAATATCCTTACCCTCCAAGCCAGGTATGGATGGACCTTTCCCTGCAGCATCCTGCATTGTTAGAAGTGTGTTTATTCACCTCCCAGCTCCTTGGATTTGGGAGGTCTGGCTACAGGCAACACAGAGATTTGGCTTGAAATGGCCTCCTGAATCACAAATCACATCTAGTGCCATTTCCGTGGTGATGGGGACCTGCCTTTCCCAGGAACCACGAGCTGTCTGTTCTGGCATTCCCAGCTCATCCACAGCCTGGCTGGTGCTCAGGGAAGAGTGGAGGTGTGGAAAATGGAAACCTTCTTCCAGGTGCTGCCCAATGGGGCAGTAATCTTGCAAACATACCAAAGCTGTAAAAGGGAGAGGAGAATAAATTAACTCCCGGCTGGATTTTGACTTTAATCAGCCTGAGTGAGGCATTTTTTGCTGTTGCCATGAGCTGAGTGGATGTCAGGAGAAATTGAGGCAAAAGCTGTTTGTGTTTAATGGAGGCTGGAAGAGCTTAATATAGAAAAATTTCCAAATTTGTACAAATGAGAGGTCTTGAGTTTGACTTAGAGCTGGCTCAGTTCTCCTTGCAGAAATGTTCCATTTGGAGTGACACCAATTGGAATATGAATTATTTCCCTCATTTTTCCCCCCTCTTGAAGCGAAACTATTCCCTGAGGAAATTACATCTTTTATTGGTATTTTCCAAAACTATTGCAGCTATTTTGGGGTTAAAACCATTTTTGCTGAATGAATGGAAACTGGACTTGTCACATTGTGACAAATAGCAGCATTTGCTCCTCTGGAAGGACCAGGAGTGATGAGAAGGCAGCATTTGGGCTCCTGCCTCCCTTCCACATCCATCCAGCTGCCAGTGGGTGTGGGAAGAGGAGGGGAATAGGATGTTTCCAGGGCCCTTCAACCCCTCCAGGAGCCTGAACTGACAGAGCTGGAGGCCTCCAAATTCTGTTCCTGCCTGACCAAAGCACAGTGACTTCACTTGTTGCATTTTGAGGACTTGGGGGTGGAATAAGGGATTTATTTTCATGGAGAAGGGACTGTAGTACTGGAGACATCAGAGGGATTTCTGTAAGAAACTGCATCTCTTTGAGAGGAGCTTCTGCTTGGAGCTTGTGAAAAGACATCACACCTTAACCTTCGTGTCCATTGACATCCTCCCTGTGTGAGATGTTGTCTTTTCCCGCTAGAACTGGGAATGTCAGGCAGTTTGGCCCATGCTGGTGCTCTCACAAGGCAGCTTTTGTTTCAATTCAAAAGGATTTTGTCGTATGTTTTGCCCTCTGCTGGCACTTGGTGCTTCGTTTACTGGTTTGTCAGTGGCAGAGAGGCCTCTGGGTCCTGTCAAGATTCTCACTCATTTTCTTTTCCTGTTTTGCAGCCAAGAAGAAAGAGGAAGAAGAGGATGACGACATGAAAGAGCTGGAAGCTTGGGCAGGAACCATGTAACCATAGCAGTAACTGCTTGGGGAAAAAAAAAAAAAAAGACTTTGATTACCTATTCTGGGTGCAAATGTGTTGTGTTGAGGAGAAAGCATAAGCAAAATGTCTTTTATCTTTTAATTTTAACCCAGAGCAGTGGGAACTGCAGTGCTGTTTTCTGCCTAGCATGGGCTGCAGAGGGGAAGGAAGGGGGAGCAGGGGGAGTTGCCTGCGGTGGAGACGGTTGAATTTCTGTACAAAGGTATTTGTGAAAATCAAATATTCAGCTTCTGGACTGTGCTGCTGCCACTGCTGGATCTTCATCTTCAATTTGGGCCATATTGAATTGAAATAAGCTATAAAAAACACCCTGTAATTTTAAGTCAGTTTAAGTGTGTCTAGAAGTCTTGTAAGGCATTTTAAATCCAGGAAAAGTCATAAGCCACCGTCAGCTTCTTATTGTGTTTTAGGTGCAAAAATGCTTTAGGTTTTTAGTTCTTTGCCAGTTCTATTTATATCCCTTGACTGATGTGTGGCCAAGCCTTGTGTTTGTCACTGCACCAACCTAGTCACCGTTCCCATTTTAATTGGTGATAATTTGCAATGGGTAAGTGCTCTCTTGGAAATAGGGAAGGTTTTAAGTTCAGTTGTACATTTTTCTACATAGCACTACAATGCTTTTTTTTTTTTTTTTTTTTGTGATAATTGATAACCCATTCGGATACGTGCACACAGTTATTTTAATTAAGATACTACTATGGATTGCACTGTATTAAATATCTCGATTAATTTTCACCTCTGGCTGCTGTTGTCAGTTCTGTGTCATGTTTAGTAAACTGGCTGAATGATATCAGGAGGAATTTCTTCACTGCAAAGGTGATTAAACATTGGAAGGGGCTGCCCAGGGAGGTTTGGAGTCCCTGTCCCTGGAGGCATCCAGGGAAGGACTGGACGTGGCACTCAGTGCCCTGGGCTGGGGGACAAGGTGGGGATCAGTCACAGGTTGGGCTCCATGACCTTGGAGGACTTTCCACCCTCAGTGATTCTGTGATTCTGTTCTGTGTCAAAATCTCCCCCCCTCGAGAGAAATCACCTCAATTAGTTGTAGAAGCCACAGGTTTAGGAGCAGAGCTGGGGACCTTGTCTTTATGTTTCTTGTGGTGGAAATGATTCTGTTGTGCACTGTGCTAACAATTGTGTGTTACAGCAGCTGGATTTGATTTTAGGAGCTGTGGGTGAACATCTCACACACAGGAAATGTCCCAGTAGGAGCCCTCGGGTGTAGCTGGGAGAGGGAAAGCCAATCCTGTCAGCTCCTTTAATGCCATAGGGTTCCTGAGGTGAAGCTCGAGGTGTGAGTGGCAGAGGCTCTGGCAGCCCAGCTGTTCCCTGGGATGTGTTTGCTTTGCTGTTCTTCCAGCTTTAACTAAACAGGGACCTGGAGTGCAGAGCAGGAGGAAATGCAGCAGTGAGTGTGTCTGGTACTTCCTGGTTACTTTTAGCCAGACAGCAAAGGACAACCTTGCTTCTTAAAACCTCTCTTTTTTTGGTGGTTCTTCTAATAAATGACGGAGTGGTTTCTTAATCCTACAGTTTATTAACATAATATCTGAGGACCAGTCACCTTTCTGCATTGGATATCACTGAATTCTTTTATCTATTGTGTAATATCAGTGAAGAGCTGAAATGTTCACAGTGAACGTGGGGCAGAGGCCTGTGCAGGTTTGGGCTGTCACCATTTGTTCCCAGCCTGGAGGCCACAGCCTGGGCTAAGCTGCTTGTGCTTCTCCCTCCCTCCTCCTCTATAGGGCTTTATACTGGACTCTCACTGTGGATGCAGAAAGAGACTCACTGGGGGAGTTCCAGGGAAAAACCCCGTAAACTGCCACACTCCTGGCTGCAGAAGGAGCAGGGGATGTCACAGTGTTCCAATTTGCCACATTTCTGGCAATAATTCGCCATAATTATGTCCAACCAGTATTCACAGATCTAATGTTCTGCGGGACCAGCACACGACCCCAAACCCGCGAATCCGGAGGTATCAGAGGTTTCCCTTTCCTCGGCTGTGCTGTGGGAACTTGGTGACATCCTTCTGTATGTCACCTCAGAGCTGTGGCCAAGTGCTTCCCTTGCTGGCTGTCCCTGGGAGTGAAGGAGGGATGGATGGTTGGATCCAGCCGGGTCCGGGGCCAGCTCCTGTCACCCTTCTGCTGTTTGGGTGAGTGTCTCCACCTCTCATGGTGGACCGGGGTTTGATTCCCTGCCGGGGAGGCAGTGGTGCCATTTAAGAGTTGGACTCGATGCTCCTTGTGTGTCCCTTCCAACTCGGAATATTCTGTGATTTTCAGTCTTCCTTTGCCATTTACTGAGCTGTTCACTTGCCCTCCTGTCCTTGGTCCCCATCCTCGTCTATGACTGGCTCCATGGGTGTGATGGGAAGAGGTTTTTGCAGAGGGGTCTGGTCAGCAGGAAACAGGGACAAAACGTGCAGGGCCAAATGGCTCAGACAGATCCTCCCAGTCCACAGTGAGTTCTTTAAAATCTTGGAGGAGATGTCTTTGGGGTTTGGTGGAACTGAGACTTCCAGGGCTTTCTAGGGCCCTGGGTTGGCAGCACTCTGGTTTCAGGATTCGGGATGTCCCAGAAGGCACCAGTGGGGCTTAGACTGGGCTGTCAAGCACAAAAGTACAACCCAAAACCTTGTCCTGCCTCCCTGGAGAGGCCCATCCTCTCTGCTGAGCTTGGACNTAAAGTAAATCCCTCTATTCAAAGATGCAAGTCTTTGAGTAGTTTTTCCTAACGGGCTTTTTGGCATCAGATTGGTGACCCAGATGGGACCTCGGTGGGACCCCTTTCCTCTGTCTGACATTCTGACTGCCCCAGCCCAGGGCACTCTTGCCTCAGGCTTCCTTTGGGCAGAGCCTGGCAGGTGCATGGCCTGGGCTTTGCTCCAGCTCCCAGGAGTCCCTGTGCTTTCCAGCTGCAAAGGAACTGCTCACAGAGCCCCACACTTGCCCTGCCGGGATCACCCCCTGGAGCTGATGGAGCTCCCTCAGCACTGCCCCAGGTGCCGGTGTGTGAAGGTGGTGTGGGATGGGCCAAAGGTCCAGTTTGGTGCAATTGCCTTGAGTGGCAGCTGCTGGGCCATGACAGGGAAGGAGGCAAAGGGGTAAAAGCTCCCTAAAAAGGTAAAGGGCAAAAAGCAGAGCCAAATACAAGCGTCTTTGGTGTGGCAGTTCCTGGTATTTCTTCCTGTGGGTAAGGACACCTGCTTGTCCTCCCAGAATGACAGAACAGAGTGTGGGGAAGGGGCCTGTGGACATGAACCCTCTCAGCCAGGTCACACAGAGCGAGTGGCCCCCAGGGAACTCCCCCAGTGTCACTGTGATGGGATGTGAGAATGCAGTGCTGTCACATTACCATGATGTAACAATGCCCCATTAAAGCCACTCTGGGACACCAGCTATTGTGCCTCTGGAGCTTGAGGAGATGCTGTGGGATTGCAGCACCACAAGAACACCCGTGGGGATGTTGTGAAGCACTGCTCTTTGGGAGCCTTCCTGTGCCAACACGTTGGTGTCTGCGCGTTCCCCATTTGGCCCCAGAGCAATGTACCTGGGAAACCTGGGATAATGGATTATGACCTTCTGGACCTCCCGCTCGGCGCCAAGATCCCTGTGTCATCCAAATCCAAGCCTGTCTTCTCCAGGGGAAGGCTGGGAGAAAAGGTAAAGGAATTAGAAAGGGGTAGAAAAGCTCTCCTCTTTGGTGGAGTCCCCGTCGTGCAGAGAAGTTCTCTGGCCACGTGTTCTACAGCAGGAGCCACAGCCCTTCAGTGAGACAAGGCTGGGCAGTAGAGGGAACTTCCAAACTCCCTGAAACACAGAGAAAATGGACTTGTCTGTCAGTTCCCTGCACTGGTTTCTGCCACCATGCATGTGTGTGGCCAGACCTCACCTGCAGCAGGTGACTGTGTCCGGGTGCTGGGGCAATTTGCCCGTCCAGCGGATCCAGCAATATTGGGCATGGGTCTGGGGCACCTTTAAGGGACACTTCAGCCTTCTCCTGCTTGCCTTGTTGGCATATTTGGAATAGCTTGGGATTCCCTGTTGGAGAATGCACACAAGTTTCTCCACAAGCTTGCACTGCACATTCCCGAGGCAGAAACTTCCCCCTGGCAGAGACAGTCACGGCAGCCCTTGGGCCTGCCTGGCCCAAGGAGACTGGTTTCAGTGCACTCTCCGCTGGCTGCATTTGAACCGCTGGGCTTGACCTTTTTTTTGTGGATGGGTTTGCATTTCTTCCTGGTTGCGTTTGTCTTCTCTCCCTCAGCCCATCACACCCAGCCTGGCCCCACATTCTGGACCTGTGGGTATCTGTGCCTTCCGAAGAAGGGAGAAAACTGTTGGTCTTCAAAGCACCTTTACCTTTTCAGAAATACCATGTGACACCTGCTCTCTCCTACCTCCTTCATAATCCGGAAAATCTCTTTCACAGTTTCAAGGGCCGTGTCTTTATTTCAACCTGGACGATCCCTACTCCCGCCACCTGAGCCTGGAATACAACTGCCTGCATGACCCCCACCTGCGGGACTACCACAGCCGCAAACACATCCTGAGGCTGCTGAAGAGACAGGGCGCTGTCACCGCGGGCAACATGGTAGGTTGGGAGCGGGGCTGAGGAAGGCCAGCCTTGTTCAGGCGTGTTCCCAGAGCACCACTGCAGCCGCCTGCTGCTGGAGGAGGGCAGGGCTGGGGCTGCTTTCCCTGGGGGCAGAAGTGGCACCAACCTCCCCCTGGCAAATCCCAGTCCTGCTCTTCCCAGGCTGCCCCAAGCTGCCCGTGTGAGGGGGAGGCAGCCGGGGCGAGGCCTGGAGCCGGGGCAAGGAACATCCCCCAGTCGTGGCTGGGAGGAAATCAGGGACCACAACCCCAGGGGGAACGGGGGAATGATGAGCAGAGGAGCAGCTCCCCTCGTGCTGGGCTCGCGCTGTTTGGGGGAAGGCAGTTCCATGTGGCTTGACAGTGTTTGGGGGATTCTGCCCCCGTCCCTCCATAGGTGGTTTGCACTCTGAAGGAGTTCAATGAGTACAGGCAGTACCTGACCAGGCTGAAGCTGCAGTCAGAGCAGGCATTACGGCTGCGAGAGGTAGGCACAGCAGTGGGGGATCAACAAACTGAAGCAGAAGCCCAGAAGCTTGAAGAACTGGTCAAGACTGTTTTGTACAAAGTGTTTGCCAGGGCGAAGCTTCCTCTCAGTCCGCGTGCCAGCTTTTTAAGGAGGGTTGCCGAGGGGATCAGAGGAGCATCTTCTGACTGCTGCATGAGAGCAGAGCCTTCACAGAAACCTCTAGATCTCCAGCAGAAATTGGAAAAGCTGGTCCGAGAGCTTGTAGCGTCTGTGCTGGAGATGCTGGGGGACCGCCTGGAAGCCAGAACTGCTGAGCCAGGGGCAGCAGCCAGGTGGAAGGACGATGGAGGAGCCACCCAAGAAAGCAAATATAGGGAAGCTTCAAACAAAGTACATTCACACACTGACCTTAACAAATTAACCAGACAAGTTCTGAAGGATGTTTGCAGCTCCTTGAAATCCTTCATAGCTTCTTGGTTGGAGCAGAACTCTGCCTCTGAATACATCAAATTCCTGGAGCTTCACAAGAAAAAGATCTCCAAGAGACAGCTGGAGTCAGGATTCCCCAAAGCATCTGAACAGCAGAGACAGAAAGCAAGTACAGGAGCAAAGTTGCACATTTTAGAACCACTCAGCCATGCAGATAGGACTGGGTATGCCAAATCCGTGGAGCCTGAGCTTCTCGCAGCGGTGGAGGAGAGCCTGGAGAGAGAAGTGAATCAGATAGCCAGCAATTTGGATACAAGGACCATGGCAAAACGGATTGTACAGGAACGGCTTTGTCAATGTGGGACTGCATCAACACCCAAATTGAATTTTCTCGGACATGATCTCAACCCCATCCACCTCCCAAGGTGGAAATGAGAGCTGTGTCACTGAGGATGCCCTCCCCTCCACGGACTCTGGCGGCTCCCATGCCCCCTGCCCAGGCCTGAGCACATCACTGAGCTGTCCCCTCAAAGGTCGTCTGAGGAGAGCCAGGTGTGGCAGGAGAGGCGAAGATCCCCTGGACAGCCAACACAGACCTTACTCCCTTGTTTTATCAGTAAAGGGTTTCCTCACAATGCTTTGCTTGTGCTTCCTTCAGGCCAGGCTACACTTTCTCTGGGCATCTTCCCTGTACCCACCTGTCCCATCTTGTGGCCTTCTACAGTCTCAGGCTGAGATACAACTTTACAGGGAATCTAAGGGAGGGAGGTGAGGAACAACCAACATTTGGGTCTCATATAACAGGCTTTGCTTTCAGGCGAGTGGAGAGATGGGTCCTCTTCAAAGCAGCCTGGCTTTCACCTTGTGGGAAGGACAAAGCTGGTCTTTGCCTTGAGATCCTTTTCCCCAGGTCCTTTCTCCTCAATCCCAAGCTCCCCCAGAAGCTCTGCTCAAACCCCTGCTGTCGCTGTGCTGGGGATGGACAGCGGCGTCTCCATCTGGCAACGCTCTGGGAAATGGTGGAGGCCCAGCAGGATGCATTTCCAGCCCTTCAGGATCAGCAGGACTCACCGCCACAGCCAGGCCCCCCTCTCTCCCCGGCTGCAGGAGTCCTTCCCTTGTGTTTGGCCAACCCAGAGCTCCCTCCTGTTCCCTGGCAGGAAGGTCAACACCTCCTTCATGGAAGAAATGCTCACTGCAAGCAGCCAGCTCTGCTTCCGAGCAGCTCAGACCCTCAGACCTTCTTCTCAGTCAGGTCAGCACTACTGGGAAATACTGTCTGGTGCTCCATCACCTGACCTAGGCTGTGGAAGGGGAGATCCCTAGGGTGTCTCACAGCAGCCCCAGCCCTGTGGCAGCCCCAGAGCTGAGGGGCTGAGGTGTTTCTGTGGGCACTGCTTTCCCCACGGGTGCTGCTCCCTGCTGAGGCTGCCTCGCCCTGCCTCTGGCTGCAGCCTGGTGACCCTCAGGGGACACAGGTCCCACATTTACAGAATCAGTGTGTTTAAATATCTAAAGGTGGAGTGCCAAAAAGATGGAGCCAGTCTCTTCCTGGTGGTGCTAACCACTAGGACATGAGGTAATGGGCAGAGACTGGTGCCCAGGAAATTCTACCTGAATGCAGGGAAGAACCTCCTTCCTGTGCAGTGGCTGAGCACTGGAGTGGAGACCAGAGAAGGTGTGAGTTTTCAAACAGGATAAGGAGGGTCTTGGCAATCACATCAGCCCTGCTCCCTGAGGATCCTGGGGTGCATCTCAACAGGCCCCACAGCCTTGTGTCCAGTCAGTTCTATCCAGTGACCTTGAACCATCTCTTCTCTCTGCCACCTGGATGCTCAGGGACTTGGGACATATCTGTATTTTATTCTGTTTTACATTACTAAACTGTTCTTTCCTCAACCCATTAAGTTTACTTTTATTTTTCCCAATCTCTTATCCAGCTGGGAGAGAAGGAAGGAATTGGTCGGGAGCAGTTGAAGCACAGCCCCATCTCCTGTAGCAGCAGAGGAACTTCCCTGAGGGATTGAGTTGAAATACCATGAGGCTGGTGCTTAACAAGGGGCAGCCCCCAGGGCTTCTCCACCTGCACTCTGCTGGGAGCTGCGCTTCCAACATCTTCCTGCAGCGCTGTGTGCCCCGCTGGATCTGTCCCTCCCTGCACAGAGGATTCCCTGCAGGTGTAGGATGTAACACAGGCAGCTGCAGCTCAGGCAAACAGTGCCTGAACCTTCTCTGCTGGGCAGTGTAAAGGAAGTAGAGTGAGCTGAGGAGCAGAGAAACACTGACCTGCCAACTGACCACCAGTCCCCATCTTTGGCTGGGGAACAGGTCTGAGGGAGTGCTCAGGATGATCCATCACTTCCAGCACTGCTCAAAGCTTCCCGTAAAAGCAGAGGCTTCGCAAATGCCTCCACCTCAATTTTTGGCTCCCCAGACAAAGAAGCTTAGTCAAAGGACAAGAGACTCAACACAGTTAGGGAAGGACAAGCATGTTTCCAGTGCTCTGGTCTCTAAACCACTCTTCCCCCTTAGCCACAGCCCCTCCATCCCAACCAGCTGTTTTTCCATAGCTCGGACTAACCAGCTCCCGAGCCTGGGCAGGCACACACACACCAGGGAATGTGAGGAACATACAGCACACAGATCAGGGACATTAACACGGACAAATGAGATGGAAACAGAACATTCCTACAAGACACGACTTGAATTTATGTTTATTTTATATATATATTTATATATATATATATATACCTTTGTATAGATTAAACTGGGGAGATTTTATCATACACTTTTTTTTTTTTTGGTATAATACATGAGAAACAAGGACAGGAATATAGCAAATATAAACCAGTACATTCCTTGAGGGAGCTCCTTGCCACACTGAGACTGAAAAATTGCATGCAATGGGGAGACAGAGAGAAGGGAAATCAATTTTATTAGAAAAAAAGAAAAGTAACAAGACAATCCAGGTACAACTGTCAACAGAGGAGCAGCACTATAGATGGCAAACCTGTATAAATTATAAGTAAATTCCACTCTGACATCTACTATGCTTTAAAGTGCAATGAAGCCTGATTTATTTACCTACAGAATACAGGAAATCCCCCTCTCCCCATTCCAATCTATCCCTACAAAAAAAAAACAAACAACAAACCAACCAACCAAACCCAAACAAAGAAACCAACAAAATAAATCTAAAGGATATACATTATCCACAGTCCTATAGAGACGCCTACATCTACTCAGTAGCACCAAGAATCTGATATGGGTGTAATTAAAATCAATTAAAACTCGGGAGCAATGGTAACATCTGTTTGCTGCTTTTGCAGACCTCCTGCCCTTTATTAGTGTCTCGGAGGAGCGGCGGCTCTCCCTGTGCTGGGGTGGAGGTGACAGTGCCCTGCCCGCTCCCACCGCCGGCCCAGCGGGTCTGGCAGCAGCTCCGAACACGCACACACAGCACAGCGAGAGCAGCGCGGGGACACGGGGGACACGGGGGGACACACAGCGGGCACGGGAAGCCGAGGCCCCACGCAGGGTCTGCACAGGTGGGGGTGGAGGGAACGAGAACTAATCTATGCCGAGGGGAAGGGTTGTGCGAGTCCAACACACGCCAGGAGCCTCTTTGGTGACAGGGTGATAGGAAGGGGAGGGAGGGAGGGAGGGAGGAAGAGGAACGGGGTCAGCACAGCCCCCATCTTGTGAGCCTCTGGCTGTGTTGTCTTCCGAGGCCAGGGGCCTCTGCGCCACAGTCCATCTGTCAACACCTGCTGCCACTCAGCAGCCCTCAGAAGCCAAAGGTCTCCTGGGAAGCATAGACCATGTAGAGGAAGCCATCCTCGTCCTTCTCCTGCTCGTAGATCTCCGAGATGG
Organism: Pitta sordida; assembly: GCA_013390025.1. NCBI lineage: Eukaryota > Metazoa > Chordata > Aves > Passeriformes > Pittidae > Pitta > Pitta sordida. The sequence goes on from WEKX01022404.1 coordinate 591,661, forward strand.
GGGTGGACACGCTGACCATGCTGTGCTGGTTCACCAGCAGGAAGAACGCCTGGGTGGGGTTCAGCTGCAAGCGGCGCCTGTGGGGGCAAGGGCAGGGTCAGCACAGCCGGGGCAGGTGCTCTGAAAGCCAAATCCACCTCCCCAGCAATGCTGTTCACTTGGGGCCAGGCCTGCACAGCCAGGACAAGGTATCCATGAGTCCAGCCAAGCTGCTTGAGGCTCCAAGGCCTCTTCAGTCAAGATTCCACAAAGCACCATTCTCCAAGTGCTGCTTGCAAGGGCAAAGCACAGGGGCCTCCTCCTTCTGAGCTGAAGGATAAAAGGAGGGGACTGGAGCCCCTCTCATCAGCCCATGAATATTCCTGTGAGGGAGAGGTCACAGATCTTCACCAGGTGCTAAGAACCTGTCCTACAAAACCCCCCAAAGTCTGTACTACACCCAGGGATGCTGTGGCTGCCACATCCCTCATCCCTGCCCTCGGCAGCTGCCTCACCCTGTGGGTGAGGACAGATTCACAACACACCAGCTGAGGCCGCCCCACTCACCGGATTATTTTGACCAATTCACTCATGTTGACATGGTCTGGGACAAGGAACTTGGTCTTGTCCAGCACTGGCAGCTGTTTCTCCCCTTTGTAGCGTTCGATGATGACCTGGGGAGAAAGTCAAGGGGAGGATTAGTCATGTTTACACTGCGCTCCACGTGCGGGCCTCAAGGTCAAACACAAATCCAACCAGCACGAGTGGAAAAGCCACTTTGCTTCACCCTCACAGGAAACAAAACAAAGTAAGGACATGATCAGTCATCACTGGGTTGGCTGCAGAGGGCTCTTTGTCAGTCACCTGTGCCCAAGCCAGGCAGTGGAAAGCACCCAAAGTAATGATCCAAAGCACCCACTGCTCTGGCTGCCTGTGAAACAGTGGGCACCACTGGACTGATGTAAATACCTGTCCTGGCACACAGGAGATCTGGAAGAGGAGTCAAGCGCTTTCCATCACTTTCAGACTGACCAAACCCACAGATTTTGCCAGCTTCAGCCACAGGCTGAGCTCATGGTGCACAGTTTCCTTCCCCTTTTCCCTCCTGCTGCTATTCAGCATCCCTCTGCCTGCCCAGAACAGCTGTGGACACCCCTGAACAAGCAGTTCTTGGAAATCCCATTGAAGCCACCCAGGTCATTCCTTCAGAAAGGCGGGGTTTGGATTTCACCAGTCCCACTCCTTATGTTAACACAGACACACTGACTCCAAGAAGGATGAGAAACCAGGGCCACCCGTCCCATGTGCCACCACCACAGCTGTGCACAAGATTTCCAGGCACTCCTGCACAGCGTCATCCCAGGGACACCCCAGCCTGTCCTCCCCTGCCAGAGGGCTTGCTTGGGAAAGCTCCCACCACCCTACACTCTGAAACAGTGATTTCTGTTCCATTTTCCTGCTATTATAATTAATTATTTTCTTCTCAGGCTGTTTGCTGACAGCTGTTCTAAACCAGCCTGGAAAGGTACCATTGGTACTCTGAGAATCAGGTTAAAACAGGGAACCTGTTTGAATAGGTTAAATTAAAAGAAGTAAAGAACTTACACAGCTTCATCCATTCCTGCTACAGTGATACTCTGACTCCCACATGTCTCCAGTATGCAGAGAGACACTTGGATATCAACCCACCATCCTCTCTGACTTGAGACTGAACATTATTTTTCACTCTGAGGCAAAGAAGTCCCGTAATTTATTTTCCCGGGTCCTTTCCAAAACTGCTCGTGAGACTGCCAGTGGCTGTGGGCAGCAGAGGGATGGAACAGCGTGCAGAGAGGAGGATCCCCAGGAGATGGCTCTGCAGAGCCAGGAGGACTCGAGAACCTCTGGGGACACACATTTCCCTTCCCCTTGAGCCTCTGGTGACACGGCAGCCTCTGGCGGCAGCAGCAGCAGCCAAGGAACCCCTACCAGCCCATCCCAAAGCCACACCAGACAGACACACCAGGGGTGTGAGGGGTCTTGCTGAGAGCTCTGCACTGAGAACCCTCACCCAAGGGGAGCCCAGGGCCAGACAAGCAGCACAGGGAACACCAGGTATTGCTCCTTCGGCCCCATTTGCAAGATGGGACAGGGATTAAAAACTCTTTTTCTGCAACAGACTGAATTATGCATTAGGACATCCCTTGCCAACCAGCTGATGGCCTTCCTCCCTCTGAGGAGGGCAGAGGACGGACAAGAGGAGCAGAACCATCCTATGCATTTGAGTCTTACATGGACAGGAGAGTACTTTGGCTGTGGGGAGAGGAATAGTCTCAAGGGGCTGGACACTCACAGGGATGCTGCTGTGGCCACTGGGAAACACAGAGGTGACAGTGGGACCTTCAGTATTTCAGTTTGCACACAGGGAGAGCTACACAGCAGCTGTTTGTGCATCCACCCTTACTTGCACACAGGGCCCTGTACACCTGGCTGATGCCTCATTTCTCGTATCAGCAGAAGGTATCTCTCGTTACCAGTCAGTTCCATCCCAAAAAGAAAAGCCCCTTGACTAATCCAAGAATGGACTGGGAAGGATGTCCTGGCTGTTAGAGCAGCAGCTGCCCCATCCCCTGAGCAGACACAGAGCCTCTCACACAGAACAGCACCAAGAGTTTGTGTTCCCAGAACATGAGCTGCTATTTGGGTAATGCAGCAATGGGAACAGGTGGCCAATGGACAAAACGTTCTTGTCTTGCTTTGGAGGGAAAAGCAAGATCAGATGCTAATGCTACACCCCTGTGGCCACAGGGTGTGTGTACACAGCCACCTCCCATCCCATACCCTCTTCCAGGATAGGGAGTTCCTCAGCGAGGGACACCTGCTCTTCCAGAGGGAACCCACCACAGATCCCTCTGCAGAAATCACATGAGTGGGCTTAGGGCAGAGCCTGGGCTCCTGGTCCCACCACAGAAAGGGTTGGGCATAATTTATAAACTCAGCCCTTGTTCTGGGCCCAGTCTGGAGAGGTGGAAAGGGATGTTGGTAGGGAATGAGGCCAGATTTAGCAGCCCGACAGAGGCAAGGTCCAACCAGCAGCGAGGCTGGGAATGTGTTCCCAGTGCATGTAACACATCCCCTGCTATCCATGGCCAGGCACAGACAGACGGACAGACAGACAGAGCACTCACAGGACCAGCACCAGCCTCATCCTGTCCTGCTCCAGTTGAGCAGCGTGCAGGTCCTTTAGAGGGAATACACACAGAAACCCCCTCAGTCCAAACATGTGCTCTGGTGTTGGCCCACCTGGAAATGGGTCTGCACCTCCCCAGAACAGCTCTCTAGGAACCCAGAGAAGCTTGTCCCTTGCTCTGAGTTCATAATCTGGGCTTCCATCCAGCACTGGGCCAGGACAGGGCATTATTTGGGATCTCCACCTGCCACTGCCTTTCTGTGCTCCTCTGGGCTGTGATGGGTTTGTCTGGGCACACACAAACACCCCCTCAGCCCGCCCTACCAGCCCCAAGCCCCTCTAAGGGCCATACAGCCCTCACCAGCCTGGCTGAATTTACCACTGCAGGGCTCTGGGAAATGGTTTGCTCCAGTTACTGCCCAGCACGAGCTGCCCCCCAGGGATCTGAGATTCTCCAAGGGTTCAGTGGCTCCAGAAAGAGCCCTGGGGCTGACAGCAGGCGAAATTCTTGGGTGGGCACAGGCTCCATGTCCTCTAACAGGGTAGAAAATGGTATCAACCACCCCAGCTGGGGCTGTGGATGGGGGTCTTAGGGGGAAGGCTGGAAGTTCTCTGCTTGCTCTGACTGCCCAAGGAGGAGCTACCCTGTGAGGGGCAGCTGGAGACTGCTCCCAAAAGAGTTAAGTGTGAGCAGCACCTCCTGTGTGCCAACACACCCATCTCACCTTCTCAGCAAGAGCTGTGTGAGCTGTGGTCAGCATTTCCTACCGTGGAAGTGCAGCCAACTCTGGGAAATGCAAAGAGACAGCAACACAGTCCCTGGCACGAGGTGCATAGGGAACCACTGGGGAGCCCCTGGCTCCTGCCTATCTTCTTCTTACACATGCCAGGGAGGCATCCCAGGATGTGATTTCCCTTCAAACACACGCAGAGAACTCCATGCCTCAGGCAGGGTGCAGGCTGTGACACACCACAGCCCTCTCCCCACACATGTGGCACAGCCCCTTCCTCAGCCTTCTCTGGAAGAACACTCATGGAAACAGGAGGGACATCCCTCTTCTGGGCACACAGCCAGCCCATGCACTCAGAAATCCTTCTGGCCCCCTGTCAAAGCGGAAGGGACTCACCCAAGGGCTCTCAGTGGAAACTGGAGCTGCTGGAGTGCAGCAGGTGCCACAGCTTTGCTGTGATTTCTGCCAGCAGGAAGGGGGTGTGTGACCTGGTCTGTCATCTCCCTGGCTCCCACGGGCTGTGGGCTCAAACCCCTCTGCTAATTCCAAGTGCCTCTCCAGGGACGTCAGTCACTTGGCAAACACAACTCCTGCCTTTCACAGACCACCACGACCCTCCTACAGCCAGTCTGCCCACCCTGCCCTGCTCAGAGCCACACCACACTCCATCCTGCACAAGGCTCTGATCACTGCCCAGCACTAAAACCTGTGCAGTCACCTGCAGGAATTCTGTCAGAGGCTAATTGTGACCAGGCCTTCAGAGACACCAGTGACACCCCCAAGACCTTCACCACCCTTCTCACCTCCTGACTCTTCTACTGCTCCAGGAAAACTCACAGCTAAACAGGTCCTGTCCTCTCCTGCCATGTCCCTCAGCCCAGGAGAGCAAAGCAGCTGGAGGTTCAGCTGAGCCCCTCGTCCTCTCCCGGCGCTGGCACTCAGGGCACTGAACAAAGAGGCCACTGGAGCCCTGTGGAGAGCTCAGGTCTCTGCCCCAGCCACACCTCCACACACACAGCTCCCCTCACAGCCACACCATTGCCAGGTCCTGATGACACAGAAACCTTCTCCTGGACTGGGGGCCCCAACACAAAGAGCACTCCAGCCATGGGAGCTCTCCCATCACTTTTCAGTAATGCCACAAAACTCTGCACATGGATGTAGACCCCTGGCTCCTCCTGCCCATTTCTCAGGAAACACACAAGCACTTGATATATGCACGAAAGAAAGGCCATCTAAGAGTTTCCTCCTGATGAACTGGCTTGGAAATGTAGATTTGAGATTAAATCAGTCCCCTGCCTCTAGGATAGACATGAAGAGTCAGACTGTACTTTGCACTGCACAGAACTTGTCTGCTATGGCACACACAAGGCACTGGAGGCTCACAGAGACCATCCTGGGTTGATCCCAGGGAGCAAAGTTTTGTAAGCTCCACAGAGGCCACCCAGCAGCACAGAAAGTCAAACACAGAACAGCAGGAACAATCACTTACTGGGATTTTGTTTGGATGCTGCTCTCGGATCTGCTGGACTTCTTTACAACGATCCGCTGGGGAGAAAGCAAAGGAACAGGGTTAGAAACACCTGGGTGTGGGAGCTCAGGCAGAACTGAGACTCCCACCCTGCAAGCCACAGACTGACACAGAGGAACACTGCCCAAGGGACGCAAATTCTGCTCACCAGGCCTTTTCTGAGCATGGTCAGGCCAATGTCAGCCTCAGTGACCAACCCTTCATGGCTTCCTCCTGCCCCAGCCATCCCCCCGGGCCGGGACACACCACCCTGCCCAGTAAAACTGGGCAGCACACCTGGAAACCAGATGAGTGAAAGGAGACCATAAGAATAACCAAACAACCCTAAATCCACCCGAAGCAAAGGCAGCTCCTGACCATGAGTCAGCAGCACAGCTTCAGGGTCTGAGCTCTGCAAGTTCAGGCTCTTTGTCCCTCCTGGATGCTCTCCCCAAGGAGACAACTCTCCAACTGGGGCTGGGTCTGAGCCATTTCTTTCTGCCTGTTGTGCACTTCCAGACACTGTCTGGCTCGGCGCCGCAGGAGATGCACTTTGCCAAGGAGGACTCCTTCACCAGCACAGACCTACAGAGCAGCTACAACATCTGTTGGCCTGACAGAAAATATTTCTAGACCTGGATGGAGGAAGAAAACCTTAAGCAAGGAGATGACCCACATACTAAAAGACTTTTCCTGCAGTTGTTCTCACACTTTTTAACCAATTTGCCCACAGAGTTCATGGTTATCTCCACTCCTCCTGGCACTACCATCACCCTGGGAAGGGCTCCAGACCCTACAACTGCCCACCTGAGGTGCCCAGGGGAAGCAGGTTAGTGGATCACAGTGGGTAAGCTGGGGGTGAAGGGCAGTGACTCAGCACTGACTAGAAAAGTGAGACCTGGGTATCACAGGATCATCCTGCCACACACAGCAGCCCCAGCCCAGCTCCAGAGTGCCCCTGTTTCTCATGACCCACTGGAGGGCAGGATAACCACGTGTGTTTGAGTGTTTTTTTCCCACAAACATTGACTGTTTTTCCTCTGAGCACTCAATAAAACCTTATTGCTTAGAGCGCATTGAATTCGGCTAGATATGACTTGGGGAAATTACTTCAGAGGCCACAAGCCTCCAAAATCACCCGATCAGACAAGGTTTTGAGCACCATTTCTCCCTCTTCCGAGAGAAAAACATCCCTCAGCCAGGAACTGCTAGGCCTCTCATTCTGCAGGATGCAGACCAAGATTACTCAGATTCCATGAAAAATTCAGGTATATTTGGAGTTTCATGACTGAAGCTGCAGCTCCTTGTGTTTCCTTTTCACCCAATCCACTGCTCCAGGGATCCAGCACCATCCTTGTGACACAGACAGTTTTCCCCCCCTCCCCGCCAGGTCCCACTCAGCAGAGTCACAGACATCAGCACCACACGTGATGCTGGTACAGTGACACTGAAGGACACAGTGACAGCAGCACCCAATCCAGCACCCAGCACCTAACTCAGCATCCAGCCCAGCACCCAGCTGGAGCAGAAGCACTGCCCCTCTCCTGCACAGCCCTGGACAGGCTGCAGCATCTGAAAGGTGGGAGAGCCAGAGGATGACTGGACAAAAGTTATCAGCGTAAGAACTTCAGGCAGTGAGACTGCAGCCAACCCAGACTTGTGGGTGTCAACAGAGCCTGCAGAGCTGTGTCCTCATGGCTGGCCAGTTTTGCCAGCCTCAGTATCCACCCCATCCCACTTCTCCCTCCATACTATCAGATGGCCACGTGGATGAACTTCCTAAACATCATCCTGCAGGATCACAGAACTGTTTGCAAAAGAAGCCTCAACAATGCAGGTGATTGTGAGAAGGGTCTGAGAAGGAATTTGTTGAAGGCACGTTATCGTGGCTAGTGAAGGTAGATAATCTCAAGAGCATCCAACTAGCCCAGGCTGCACATGCCAAAGGACAGCCACATGCCAGACACCCCTTCCTGCTCCCCGGGACCATCACCAACTCCAGCACTAGGAGCTGGCATGAACCATCACCACTTTCACAGGTACCCCTTGCCCACCACACTGAAAAAGATGCCATACAAAGGGTAAAACACCCATCATCAATCCAGCTGCATGTCAGTGCCCTGGGATCACAGCCCTCAGTCCCTCCCCCAGGGAGAGCAGACTGGGTGCCTGGGACAGAGCCTGCTGCTGCAGGATGCTCCTTCCAGGTCTGGCTGACTCCACACTCAGCAGGAATGAAGGGTATGAGGCACCAGTGACAGAGCTCTCCGGCACCCCCAAGTCTGCTGGACCACAGTGGCAGCTCCCCTGTCCCACCCTTTAAAACCTCCTGTAAAACCTGCCAGCAGGGCCCGGGGCATTTGCAGCCTTCCTGACCCCAGGGGACCCTGTGGCAGGTCACCACAATTCAATGATAGCAGGTGCTGCTTTACTCCAGGGGCTGCTGGATCCCTCCAGCAGATCCACGTGATTGCAGCCAAAGCACCTCAAGCACGGTACTTCCTCTGCCCTGGAAATGCCCATTTCAGGAATTTCATTCAGGAAGGCAGTCGGGAGCAATCCCACCTAAGGGGTGCAGGTGCCTGAAGTTTCCTGCACACCTGCAGCACACTCAGTGCCACCCTAGCCTTGGAGAGCCAAGGAAACAGGCTTGGGAATCAGGAAGAGCTGCATCAAAGCTTGCACAAGGGTAATTTCTGCGTGCACAAGTGTTCAGGCAGAAAACATCTTCAGCAAGAAATAGGTGATGGTCACTCACACCCTCCTCAGCCTGGGGTGCGAGTGAGAGGTTGGTCCTGTGACTCACCAAAGCATCAACATCACAGCAGGAATGGCTATAAATAAATACCGCCCTTAATTTAGGGTATATACAGTCTAATCTGTCACAGGAATAAAGAGAAAATGGTTAAAGGCACTTCAGAGAGACATGGCCAGAGGTGCCAGCCCAGCACCCCAGCTCCTGCTTGCATGGCATTCCAGACAGGTGTGATCCCCCTCCCTGGCACTAACAGAGTTTGCACACTCACACTTCACACCCAACAGCCCTGATTTTCCAAGCTTTGCTCTCCTCCTGCAGCTCTCCCAAACCACAGCTGTGCTATCCAAGGTTGAGACTTTCCCCTTTCCTGCAGCACCTGGCTTCAGTTAATCCTTCGCTGATGTGCAAAGCTCATCAGAACTGTTTACCCAGCCCTGTCCTTACCCACGTTCTCCTCCTGTGGTCCCTCCTCAGTGCCAGGGGAAGGAGAACATCACACCTGAGTGCGGCTGCTGTTCCAAGGAGCTGAGCAAGGAGCAATGACCCACAGGCCGAGGGAAGAGCCCCATTCCTGCTCCAGGTGTGGGCACTGCACATCTGCCACGGGGGAAGCTGGACTTCTCCCCAGCCCTTGGATGTCACAGCTCAGGATGGCACCAAGATAAAACCACACTTTTATTGGTTATTCTCAGGGAAATGTCTCTGCTAGGGCCTACTGGAAGAGAGGAGTATTTTTGTAGCATTGCATATGCCAGGAAATTGCCTTTCTCCTCCAACTGTTGTTTCAACTGTTAAGTACCAACAGCAAAGCCTGCAAATTGCCCAAAACACCAGAATCTCGGCTGTTTTCTTCACTGAGATCCTTCCCAAGCTGTGCTCCCAAAGATGCAAGCACACAGTGTGCATATCCCATGGCAGTGCAGGATGAGATCATCATGGCAGCTGAGGAGAACAGTGGAAAATTTTAAGCCATACTCTGCAAACATTAACCTTTTTTATCAGCAGTGCCCAGGAACCCTGGCCACGGGAGCCAGGTCCCTGCTGTGCTGGGCGCTGTGCAGGCACAGAATGAAAGGACAGTCCTGGATGCAAAAGAGCCTCAGCAGACAACAGATACAGATGGTGGGACAGAAGGAAAACACATGGCAAGTTCTCCAGCAGCGCTGTTGTGTAAGGGACACCATTTTTTAGGAGAGACTAGACAAGCACTGGTGAGGCACTGGGGCTGCCCCTGGGCAGCAGATGGACTGTAGGAGAGGCTGGAATGCTGTTAGGAAAACACCAGCAGCAATAAGCACCACCTGGAAATACCATCAATGTGCTACCAGGTGAACAGCTCCTGAGCTGAGCAAGGGCTCTGTGTGGAGAACGAAGCAGAGACCAGAAATGCAGCCATGAGCTACTGCCTCCCCCTGTGCCCCAGGGCTCGGGGTGCAGGGGGTGGCAGCACGAAGGGAGTGTGCAAATATCCCTGGCACCTGCAGCAGGCACCTACTGGCCCTGTGGCCTTCTCCCTGCCATCCATACAACACCCCAGCCTGGAGGAGAAGCTGCCACACATTTCCAGCAGATCCAAAACTGAGAGTGTTTCCTCCAGAAGCTGCCCTGGTCAGTCCCAGAGCAAGCGGCTGCTAAAACACGGACCTTACTCCAAGAGATTTTCTGCAAGGAGAGGTGCAATCGGATGGTTTGACATCAGGATGTGTGTGGGATGAGCTGGCAAGCACTGAAGACCACAGGCCAGTTCTGCAGGTCATTCCACATGAGCATCAAGAGCTATTTCTGTAATGTCACACCACCCTAAAGCCAGACACCTCTAACCACCAGGAAACACCCCCGTGCCTGTGTCATGGCTCACGCAGCACCTGAGCTCACCCAGCCTTGCCCAGTGCTCCTCCCCAGGCCAGTGGTGTTGCGGGAGGAGCGAGAGGAGCCTCCCACCTCCAGGAAGGAAGGGCAGAGCGTGCCAGGCTGGCCATGCCCTGGACATCCGTGGCTGTCCCAGGCTGCGTAGGACAGCAGCACTGCAGAGATCTGACTTCTGAGTGTTGGCTTTATTTCATTCTTCTGCCTGCAAAGCTGGGGGCTCCACACCGGATGAATGACTCGAGAACAAACCTACACTGCTTTGAATCTTTGAATTGATGGAAAACATGTCTCTCATCATGGCACAGGTGGAGCCTGATGCTCCACTGCCCCTGGAAGGCATTACCAACATGAAGGTGGATGCTGTGCCTCCATGACTGTCCCTTCCATCGCTGCAGCTGCATTGCCAGACGTGCAATGTCTGGGAGGATTTCAGAACACCAGGCTCCTGGGGCCTTGTGACTACAGAAGGATCTCAGCAGCCTTCTTCATTTGCATAAGTTCCCAATCTTCCTGGCTCCAGAGCAGAGCTTGAAAATGGATTTTAAAACACAAAGAGGAAACACCTTCTTTTCTTTTTTTTTCCCCAGCAGTTTTAATATATAACTGAGTATGATTTGAGCCTGGCTCCAGGAATGACCATTTGCATCTGGCAAAGACATGACAAGGGCTCAGTTCATGACCAAGCAGAGCGACACAACAACTTTGAACTCCAAATTCATGTTAAGACACTTGTCCTCTGGTTGCACAGTACCACTGTAGTGACAGGAATGGCACTAAACTGACAGCAGGCAGGTTTAGATTGGATATTAGGAAGAAATTCTTCCCTGTGAGGGTGGTGAGGCCCTGGCACAGGTTGCCCAGAGAAGCTGTGGCTGCCCCATCCCTGGAAATGTCCAAGGCCAGGCTGGAGCAGTCTGGGATAGTGGAAGGTGTCCCTGTCCACGGCAGGGGATTGGAACTGGGTGACCTTTAAGGTCTCTTTCAGCCCAAACCACTCTGGGATTCCACGTCTACCCTGCCATGGGCCGCACTGCATCTCCATCACCCAAACAGTTCAAAAACTCACTGCACCCCCTGAGCATGGAGGGACAAAGGGGCAACACCCCTGCCATGTCAGGATGGCAAACAGAGTATTTACATCAGAGTTCCAGATAAGGAACCGAGGTTTTGCCCAACATTTAAACACAGTTTCACTGTCCTTGGAAACAGAGCAGTAAGTTCCCTGTGTAGGAGCCCCTAGGAGAGGAGGCTACTCTGCAAGGGTTTCCCCAGCTCCTGTGTGACCTTTCACCTGGACAATCTTCACAACCACAAGCCTCAAAGACAGCAGGAGCACACTCAGATTTCTCAGAACTACTCGGGACACTTCAAATTGCTTCAGACAAAGACCAGGCACTCCTGACAGGGCTGTATTTTGGAGCAGCCCACCACGCACTGGCATGCACCAAGAGACTTTGCCCTGCCCAGGTCACTGCTATTTGTGCACAAACGTGCCTGGACATGCACAGGCCCCAAGGCCTCTCTGGGAAGACACGCCAGACACGAGAGCCTTGGATTTATTCTTTCATTTTCTCTCCCAGCCTATTTCCAAACCACCTTCTGAGGAACAAAAGGCAGCAAACAAGAGCACAGAGTTGGAGGTGTCCACACACTGCAGGCTGTCCACAGAATGTCACAGGAGCAGGGTTGTCACTCTGAGGCCTCCTGAGTGACTCTCCTGATCCCCACGGGGACTGACCACGGATGGAACACCAAAGGGACATGACTTACCCAGAGGCAGCAAGAGCCTCCCAGCCTGACAGCTCCTGGATTCTCCAGTCTCCACCCTTCTGGCTCAAGGGGAGAGCAGGAGTTTTCATAGTGAAGGAAGTATTAAGAAAGGAACAAAACACACACAGGTTTTATTATTCCTGGCTGCCACTCAGGACATCGTGTTATATAAAACAATAATAATTAAAACAAATAATAAAAATTGTGGTCTACATGTCTGACTGCCATTTGTTCTGGAAGCTCGTTCAGTTCTTTGTGCAAGGGTATTTTTTCAGCGCTGATAATTAACCCCACATCCAGTCACGTCATTACTGTCCTCAGTAATTAATCTAAGACAGAGGCAGCCTGGCAGCAGCTTCCAGCAGCAGCCTCCGCTCAAGGAATCCCAGCTCTCACTGCGTGGATACCCCAAGGACCAGCTAAGGACCAGGGAGGGCTCACTGACCAACCAAACATCAACCTCCAGATGTTTTTCCAAGCCAAGGACAAGCTAAACCATGGTGATAAGCAGAGGATGGTGTGTGAGGCAGACAATCCATCCCTGCTGGTCTCTCAGTGGGCATGGGCATGGCTGGCTCACACCGGATGAACCCCCAGGGACTTCAACGTTCCACTGCTCCCCTGAGCCACAGGGAATCCACACCCACCACTGCCTTTCCTCTGAAGGGAAGCGGCTTCCTAGAACTGAAGGCAGATCTGCCGGAGGATGAAACCTGGGATGGGAATCCACAGTCCAGAGAGGCTGAGGTCAAACCTCTGTGGCTCTCACCCAGCCAGGGGCTCCAGATGACCCACCAGACACACACTGGGTGTTCCTGTCTCTGTTTTGGCAGCACACTGGGCCACAGGGATGAGGTGGCCTCGGTTCCCTGGGCAGCCCAGGATCCGAATCTGTGTCTGTAACATTTTGATTTATGTGCTTCTCTGAAAGCACAGCTGGCAGCCCAATCCAAACCCCCGCTCCAGGAGCAGTGGGACAATGCTCCCAAGGACTCGTGCTCTTTTTGGGAAGTGCAATGGTGTCGTCAGGCAGCCACACACCCTCACTGCTGCCAGGACACCCTGTTCCCTTGACACAGACCACAGCTTTGTTCTGGGAATTGCTCTGGACTCCTACAATGGATCTGAACACGCCTCGTGTCTGCGGTCGGGCTCACACGGATGCAGGGGGTGCTGCCAGGTTGTACCTCCCTGCACCCACACCAAGGACGTTCTGCTACACATCTGCCAGGGGCCAGAGCTCACCCTCCCACCACTGACAGCACCTCGGAGCCCTCCACACACCTTGGATCAAACCCCTGCTGCTTCCCAGCCAGGCCCCTTTTCAAGTCCTTAGTGACAAATAGAAATCAGGCAATTTTTCTAAGGAGAGACCCAAGATAAAGCAGATGAGCAGCCAGGAGAAATTCACAGAAAAACGGATTTCAAAAGCACAAGAAGGGGGAAAACAATCGTTGAAGAAAGCAGAGTGTTCAGTGACGGGTGGCAGACCAAGACCTAGGGCCATGAAACTGGAGCCTGTGTGCCTTTTGTAAACAGCCATATCCCTGACTCTGCCTTTTCCCTGGCTTTTTTGGAACCCTTCCACTTCTGTAAAGTTTTGAAGCCTTAAAAATTAAGCCGTTCTGAGGGTCGGGAGTCACTGGTGATGTTTTCACCAGCCTCTCCAACCGCGCTGTAAACAATCACTTCCTGCTCCCGTTGTGTAATGATTCAAAGACAAAAACAAGCCGTATTTACTTTCTCCGGCAGAGCAATTCCAGCCCTGACCCAAAGCAACTGCGGGGGCTGCCAGGCCTCCTCCTCCTCCTCCTCCTCCCCCCCTCCTCTTGGCTCAGCTCTGCAGCCCAGTCAGCTGAGAGAGCAAAAGGGCACAGGAAAGTACGGGGAAACAAGGAGCACTTGCAGTTGCCGGCACCGAACTCCCTCACCCCCCTCTGTCCCTCCTGGGCTATTTTAATCCTGCTTTCTTTTCAACTCCTCTGAGCCTTGGATTTTGTTTTCCTTCTGGCTCACACGGAGCCTGAGAGATCCACAAAGGCAAAGCAGGCTCCTCCTGAACATAATAAGCTGATTCTCACCAGTTTTGACAGTAGGTAGTTGCTGAAGGGCTGATTTGGGATTTTACCGCTTTTAACATGCGGCTCAGGAGAAGGCGGCAGGGTCCCAGCAGGTCCCCCAGGGCACCCAGGGCTCTTTCTGGGGCTGGTTTGTGCGTGTTCCCTTGGCTCAGCCCCTCTGCCAGGGGAGGGCTGGGGAAGCATTCAAGGCCGGAAGGTTTGTGCCAATAAACTACCAAATATTTACAGTTTCCAGGAGAGCGGCAGGAGGCTGGATCAGCAGTTTTCAGCACGTCAAAGCTGAAAATGTAAAACTCACGTAGGAAACACGCCCTCAACCTGCGTTCGGACAGCACCTGGCACAACACGGGGCTTTGTTCGGCACGGGAACACCCCGATTTCGGCACTACACGGGCAGTGACACCCCCGAGGGATGTGACACCCCCGAGGGATGTGACACCCCCGAGGGATGTGAC
>WEKX01022404.1:606041-634176 GCA_013390025.1 Pitta sordida
CGGCACCGGCACCGGGACCGGGACCGGGCGGCTCCGTGTGCGCTGGGGCTGCGGCGGAGCGGCGGTGACGTCACCGGGACACGCCCTTCGGGGGCGGGGATTGTCCCGCACGGGGCCACGCCCACCCCGGAGCTCCCGCGGGATGGAGCCGGGATGGCACAGTGTCCCTGGAATCACGGCGGGAACTTAAACAGCGTCCCGTTCCACCCCCTGCCATGGGCAGGGACACCTTCCACTATCCCAGGCTGCTCCAGCCTGGCCTTGGACACTCCCAGGGATGGGGCAGCCACNCCCTTGGCTCAGCCCCTCTGCCAGGGGAGGGCTGGGGAAGCATTCAAGGCCGGAAGGTTTGTGCCAATAAACTACCAAATATTTACAGTTTCCAGGAGAGCGGCAGGAGGCTGGATCAGCAGTTTTCAGCACGTCAAAGCTGAAAATGTAAAACTCACGTAGGAAACACGCCCTCAACCTGCGTTCGGACAGCACCTGGCACAACACGGGGCTTTGTTCGGCACGGGAACACCCCGATTTCGGCACTACACGGGCAGTGACACCCCCGAGGGATGTGACACCCCCGAGGGATGTGACCCGCCACAAACACGCACCTCTCCCTGCTGGCACTGGGCAGGAGGAGCAGCGGCTGATGTTCCGCCTGACACCGGGTCTGGCGATAAAATCTGGGAATTCTGCGGCCACCGCCCCCCCATTCCGAGCCCCCCCCAGCCCTTTGTCACAGGGGCGGGTGTGGGGTGAGCCCTGAGCCCCCCGGGAACCGCCCCGGAGCCGCCCGCGGGATGGGCAGCGGGGAAGGCGATGTGAGAGGAGGTCCTTGTGCCCCGACCGTCTCCACAACACCCACCCCCGACCACCGCCCCGGCCCGGGGCATCCCACAGCCCCTCGCGGCCGGCCCGGTGCCCGGGACACGGGGTGACAGCGGCGGGGGTGGCCCGGGGGTGGCCCCCCCGGAGCCGGGATGGAGCTGGGATGGCACAAAGTCCCTGGAATCACGGCGGGAACTTAAACAGCGTCCCGTTCCACCCCCTGCCATGGGCAGGGACACCTTCCACTATCCCAGGCTGCTCCAGCCTGGCCTTGGACACTCCCAGGGATGGGGCAGCCACAGGTTCTCTGGGCAGCCTGTGCCAGGGCCTCCCCACCCTCACAGGGAAGGATTTATTCTCTATAACTAATCTAAATCTCTCCTCTTTTAGCCTCAAGCCTTTCCCCCTCTCCCTGTTTTTTACAGGCCCCCAGCCCGAGGCAGAGCTGCCGGTGACACCAGGAAAGCCCTGCGTGCCTTAAGGAACACCATGGCACAGCATCGCCATTCCCTCCATAGAACAGAAGGGTTTGTTCAGGGGTCACCCCAAACACCAGCACTTTTCCCGTCAGAGCAGCACACCAGAGAGCCTTTAGGCAGCCGAAATACACCTGGGCTGGGATTTCCAGAGGTGCTCACAGGACAGAGGTGTCCATGAGTTCAGCTTGCGGTGCGTTCTCCTGGAGATCCCGGATCAAACATCTTCCCAGTGCCACCGCCTGCTCCGGGCAGCAAACGCGGCTGGTGCGATAGGGGCGGAGGGGAGGGAGAGCTCAGACCACGGCTGTGCCTGGGAGATGCCAGACAACAAATCTGGACACGAACTACCCTCACACAGACATTTGCAATTCCCACATCTGCCCGGATCATCTCCCAGCTAACGAGCCCGTTGTTTTCCCTGCTGCATTCGGAGCTCTGCTGAATATTTTAAAGCCCCGCAGCACGACTACAAATAGGGCAGCTATTTCTGGAGCTGGTAAATGAATCAAAAATAACTGCAAACACAGCGCCAGTGTTCCACCAAGAAGCAGGTTTGATATCCCTCCTCAGTGTGCACTGCAACAGGAGCTGGATCACGTTGGAGCAAGGTCTCATGGGCATGAAACACAAGTGAAGGCAAAATGTTAAAGGATCAAGTACATCCTTGGTAAAAAAAACCAAAACCCCACAGATGCAGCTATTAAAGAATTGCTCCAAGTATTGTGTCACGAATTAAAATGAGTTTGACAAGAACTGAAGAAATTCTTTTCTTCTTGTTGGCCAAAGTAATGGATTTTCCTTGACCAAGCAGTAGTTAAACAAGCCCATACTGGTAAGGAAGTGTAAACTCTTCAGATTCATAATTAAGAGAGACAATCTCTGATATAGGTCCAGTTAATGGAAAGCAGGAATGTTGAATCAGACATGGAGTGATCAACCTTACACACTGCAGCCTCAGACAGAGGGGTCTGCTATTTATTGCTGTGAAGTGTGAACCCCTTTTTGATGAGAGCAGTGTGGAACCTTTTCCAATTTAGTTTTATGTATCCATGCAGGCCTTGTTGCAGGGCAGGGGCCATATTTCCATAGATTACTCATACAGTTGGAGAGGGAGCCGATCTCCCATTTCCTTGCAGCTCTGGAGTTTCTCAGCACGTTAATGTACTTACAGAAATGGGGCGTGGATCAAGGAAGTTTTACTTCTAATACAGCAGAGCACGATTGATCCGCTTGTTCCTTCAGCCCTCAATGTCCTGAACAACCCTGCACATATTAGTCCCTCTCCTGCCTGGTCTCACTTGAAATTCCTTGTTTAAGGAGCTGCCGTTTCAGCCCCAAACCCCCGCCTGGATCAGCCAAAGGTTACAGGCACCAGCGAGCTGTCCTAACATGACCTGGAATCAACAAGGAGCTTCCTGCCTGCCAGGATTCTGACACGAGCACTTCTGGGTGCCTGTGGAACCATGCCAGACTGGGAACTCTCCCCCAAGGAATCCTGTAATGCTGCAAAGGAAGTGTGTTTTTGTCACCAGAGCTGTGTTGATGATCAGGCTCCTGCCCCTGCGCCCCCCCAGCTGCCTCTGCTTCTCCTGACCAGGGTTTGAGGACCTGCTGGGGCTCTGCTCACAGGAAACCAGCCCCTTCTGGAGAGGGGACCTTTGCCTTCCTCCCCTAGAGATGTAGCTATGTAGAAGTGTTAAGATGAAGCAGAAATTATACAATGGTTTGGGTTGGAAGGGACGTTAAAGCCGATCTCATTCCACCCCCTGCCATGGGCAGGGACACCTTCCACTATCCCAGGTTGCTCCAAGCCCCGTCCAACCTGGCCTTAGACACTTCCAGGGATGGGGCAGCTCCTCAGTGAAGAGCTCTGTCATCAGAGGAAGAGTTGCTTGGGAGGGCACTGGAGACAACACAGGATGCACAGAGGATGAGTGTCCACAAGCCAAGCTTGTGTCACCCTCAGCCCTCAGCCAGAGCCTTACCTCGGAGCAGTCAGCACAAGGAGGCACATCCTTGGCCTCAAGGGCTGCTGCTCACAGCCCAGAGCCATTCCCAAACTCTTTCATTACCCTCTTCATGAACCACGGTTTGTTTCCCACATTCCAGCTGCAGATGCTCCCTCTGCCTTCAGTGAGGGATCCACCAGAACTGACATGTCCAAGACACCAAACCTGGCCAGTCTCCCACCCCACCACAGGGCAGCACAGGTGGCAGAGGCGGTTCATGGGCTTTTTGTCCAGGAAGAAGACTGGAACCATAATGCTCCTTTTAATACTCTTCCTCAATTGGACAATGATTTTACCAGGCCCAGGCTCAGAAAGCACAGGATGAGAAGCTGAACTCCATCCATCTCTGGTTTGGCCCTGTTAAAGAGAAATCCTCCCCTAAACTTACCTACAGGGCAATTGCTGCAGGTCAGAGCTCTGGGAACCTCTGATGCTCCTAATCCAAATAAGACACTTTTTATCCATAGTGAGTAACTAAACAGAAGTTTTTGTTCTTCACCCCTTCCACTATTTTAAAAATAGATGTGAATTAACTTCGGATGCAAGTGGAAAGGTGGCACTAACATGGCCTAAGCAAGGCCCTGCCCAGATGGATTTGACAAACTCCTCCAGACCCCAAACCCAGCTTCTTAAGAGCTTTTCATTCAAATTTCTGAGTATATTTCATGTCAGGCTGCTCTCAATCCTTGAGTAAATACAAACAACCCCAAGCAACCAGCACATAGCAGGAACTCAGTCAGCCAACTGCAAGTTTATGATCTCAACACAACCCAGAAAAGATCTTTGTTTTGGAACAGGTTATTTATTACAGCCTGTTTCAAACAAAACCCACCTCAGCACTCTCTGTGCCAAACTCCTGTGACACAAAAGCCCTGGCAGCAGAGTGATCCTTAAGGAAGTGTCCAAAGAATGCAGACACTACAGATTTCTCATCAGAGGACTTAAAATCTGCAGAAGAAATACACAGAAGACAAACCAGTCACTGGTGACACTTTTTAATTTGATATGGTCAGAACTTTTTGAAATAAAACCAGCAGAGAAGGACAGGACTAGAGGACAGGCAGAGTCATATTTACAGCCATTCAAAACCAAGAGTGTCAAAGCAGAGCCCAGTGGTGCCAGAGGCATGGAAGCATACAAAGAGTAATCTTTTTTAGATTATTATTAGAATTTTATTATATTAACTTCTTAGCTATTAAAAGAACCTGTTGCATATTTTTGCTGCCCAAGTCTAACTCACCAGCTCCCCCTGAAAACGACTTGTGATACAAAAGAAATGGTGCCATTTTTTTCTGTTTGTAGGCAACAAACCACCTGCTTTTGTTTTCCCAAACCAGACTGAAGTGGCACAGCACAGTTAATACTAATGCTCTATTCTTTACCATTAAATAATAATAATAAAAAAACAACAGTTGGGCAAAGGAAAAAAAAACCAGATTGAGTCAGTGCAATCATTCAGTTGGATTCTGGATGACAATCAGGAAATAGTCTTTATCTGGAGAGAAAAAAAAAAAGAAAATTATTCTTTCTTTGCTGATATTTGTCCACAGAAACAGTAAATTTTAACATTTTTCACATCTCAGATACACCGTGGGAACTCCAGAGCCCTGACACGGACTCTCAACAAGCAGACAGGCTCTGCATGTCAGATCACTTATTTTACGGGTTTTACTGAGAAAACCTCTCAGCTTTAGAAACTGTTCCCAAGGCAGCTGAATTTCACCCAACTTGTGCCAGGGAACAGCAGAAACTGCACATGCAATGATGGAGCCAAACCCAGCAGTGCAAGGGGCTGGTTTCCCAGATTCCTGCTCTTACCTGGAGCAACCATGATCTCGTTTTTCTTGGAGCGGATCCGCAGGAAGGTGAGGTCGTTCTGGGGGTCGATGTCCCTCACGGTGCTCCGGGCCTTCATGATGAAGCTGTGCATGAGCCCGGCGTACTGGATGGTGGTGGAGTTGTCCATGGTACTTTTGATGGGAATGCCTGCAGGAAAAGGGACAGCAGGGCTCTGTGACACAACTCCAGAACCAAATCCTCCTCGGGAATCACCGGGGCAGTTGTTTCGCCTCAGGATTCGCTGCTGTGCACCAGGAGTGTTCTCTTTAAAGGAGAACGTGAACAGCAGCGAGATGTGGGAAAGCTGAGATGTGGAACCACAGGGGTAGGGGAGAACTGTTCACCTCTGGCAGCATCAGTGCTTTACTTTTGCATTCTCATTTATTTATGAGTTAGAAATAGAAATAAATAACAACAAAAATAAGCACCTGCAGAGGAGAGAGGGAAGAGCAATGTTTCAGCTGGGGACACCTTTTCCTTTCAGAAAGGCCACGTGGCAGCACAGTTACATGCTGTTCAGAGAGGGGCTGGTGATTCCACAGGACATCCCACAGGTCCAAGGCTCCAGCACTCAGCCACAGCAGGTGATGCAGCCTCACGAGGTCCCAGGAGGGCAGACACACTATTTGGCCAGAACTTTCCCTCCCTCACCCTTCAGCCACCCACAAGATGCAGTTCCCCATCAAGAGCCAGTCAAACCCCAGCTCACGTGTCAGAACAACGCAGCAGCCAAGTACCAAATCCTGGCAGGGCAGAACCACAGCTGCAGGTTCCAGTAAGTGCAGCTTTCAGCCTGGGGAGCACAATCCATCCCTCACCACCACGGGAAGGCAGTGAGCAGGAACAGGAGCTGCACACATGTACCCAATGATCTGATCCTCAGTATATTCACACACCATCTTTTGTAAGGATTGTTTCTGGGACATACTCGACTTTAGTTGATAATCACACAATTTTAAGATGTTGGGCTGCACACAGTATACTCAGAATTTCCTCTGGCAGCCTGACCACTGGCTCCAGGAAAACCTCTGCTCAAGGCAGACTCTAAGCTCAGTGTAAGTGGTCCAGGAGCAGCCCTCAAAGCACAGGGTTAAAGTTCTAGCTCAGAAAAGCGGGGCTGACACAGCACCTTCTGAATTCACCACGATGATTCCCTGCACTCCTTTCTGGCTCTGGATTCGCTTCAGTGTTTCCTCCACCTCAGCCTGCAAACACAGAAAGCACAAGTCAAGGGGAGGTTACAGCTGCTGGCTGCCTCCCACCAAAGCTTTGGAATAATGCGTCGGAAAACAAAGCTGCACAGGGATGATTCAGACAGGTTCTGCCTACACTGATCTACACAGAAAAAACGTCTGTGCCTTGGTACCTTTTCTGCATGACCTTTTCTGTTGTTTTCCACCTGGTTTTGCTCATCACTCACTCGTGATTGTCATCTGCTGGGAACCTGGAACTCCTCTCTCATCTTTCCCTCCCTCCTCCTCCCCAGCTGGAAGCTGCAGTCAGACCACCACAATTTAGGTGTCAAACAAAAATCATGTTTGAAAATAGACGCGGAATTCACGAAAAACATCGGAGAAAGATACATTCTGGGCGCAAGATCACCTTCCCTTTTATCAAATGACTGCTAAGAGCAGTAACACAAAAGACAAGTGGGGGGAAAAACAAGGGATAAACACTATTAGTTTAGAATTCTGATTCATGCCGGGACAGCTACAATAATAATAATGATTACTAATAACACTAATAATAACACTAATAATAATTTACAACTTAAAAAAGCAAAACCACAAACAAGACCAAGGCAACAGTCCCTCGTAGTCCCTTTGCCTTCTCTGTAAAACCTTTCAGTATGTTTTGCATGATTTCCACTGCCACAAGCTCTGGAGTGTATAAATGCTGAGAGAAATATGGTGGGAAACTGTTAAATCTATTAAAAAAGAACTAACCTCCTGCCTTCTCACTATCCCTGTTAAAATCCTGATTCATTAAATATGGACTTTCCTTCAAAGGACATTCACAAACCTATCTGGATGCAAAGCAGCATCCACACAGAAGGGCACCAGTTTTTAATTTCCTCTGACAGCTCATTTAACTCACAGATGTGCTGATCTGCTCTGACACTTCACTGGACACAGGGGAAGGTCCCAATCCTTCCACCCTCACCCTGGGGCTTGTCCAACCTCCACCAGACCAGCAAAAATATTACTGAGGAAAAATCTACATATGGAACTGGTGAAAGAAACAAAACCTCTTTTAATAAAGGGCTGAACAGAGACAGCACACGACAAGGGAGAGGTGCCCTCTGGAAGAAGAGAATAAACACCCCATCAGCAATTTTCTGTCAAATACTCTTTGTTAAATGTACAACAACAGCCTGTGTCTTCCTTGTTCTCATCTGGAAAGCCTGAACTCGTAGATTCACCTAAATCACACCTCGTCAGGGAATTCCAATTCCCCACCCACAACTCGGGTCACCGCTCATTTCCCTGGTTTGGATCCCCGCATTTCATGGAGACGCCCCAACCAGCAACACACCCGAGCAGGAGGGAACCTCCAGCACAAGCACAAGGGAATGAACACATCCCGGCCTCCAGGGAACACCGAGCAGCCCCAACAAATCCCTTTTCCTGGAAGGAAGCTGAGCCTGCACCGGGATGGGGCAGGGGCCGCCTTTCCCCGCAGGGACTCGGGACAGACCCGGGGCAGGGACGGGGCCGGGACCCCCCGAGCTCCCCCCACACGAACACGGCCCCTCACAGAACCCAACCGGGGCCGGGAGAGGGGCACAGGGACCCGCGGGGCCGGCCCGGCCTCACCCACCATTGTCGAGCCGCCGCCGCCCCGTCTCGGCCCCGGCGCTGCCCCGGAAGCGCTTCGAGTGCGGGGCGGGACCGCGCCGGCAAAAACCTCCGCGATCGCCTCAAATCCGCCCCGAAAACAGATACAGATACAGATACACAATATTCTGAGTTGGAAGGGACCCACAAGGATCATCGAGTCCAACTCTTAACAACACAATTCCTCCCCAGACACCCCCGGGTCCACGATCCCCCTCAGCCTTCCAGGAGCTGGAGGGCCCTTCCAGGCGGGATGGGGGAAGAGTTTATACGAGGGGCTGGAGTGACAGGAAAAGGGGAATGGGTTCGGATTGAAAGGGAGTAGATTTTTAGATTAGATATTGGGAACAAATCCTTCCCTGTGAGGGTGGTGAGGCCCTGGCACAGGTTGCCCAGAGAAGCTGTGGCTGCCCCATCCCTGGAAGTGTCCAAGGCCAGGCTGGAGCAGCCTGGGACAGGGGAAGGTGTCCCTGCCCATGGCAGAAGGGGTTGGAACAGGGAGATCTTTAAGGCCTCTTCCAGCCCAGAGCACTCTGGGATAAGTACGGGGAGTCCCTGAAACCTCCCCTGCCATGTCCCTGGGGATCTGTATCCTAAGGGTAACAGCACCTGCTGCCTCTGCCAGGGAGAAAGGATGAGCGCTCAGCTCCTCCAGGGGAAGGATCTGGGATGTGCCACAGTCTGGTGGCAAAAGAAAATAAAGCACTGAAGAACTGCATCCCACACAGCCCGTACAAGTTCTAGTCCCAGCAGTGATGGCAAGATTTAGTAAGTAAAGATTTGGTCAATAGGTAAGGAGTGCACAGCTGCCATCAGACACCCAAACCAAAGAAGGGTTTGTTTAAACTTTTAAAATTGTTTAAACAACCATTCCTATCCTGGCATGAAGAAATCCTTCAACACCCCCACCCAGGGCTGGTATTGACAGCAGCAACATCAGAATTGAAGGAAATGGCCAAAAATGAACACAGTGGTGCGACTGAGCTGTGTACAAATGTATCACATGTGCTGTGATTTAATTTTTGCCTTTTTTCTTTCCAGTTTCAGATGTGTGTGACACCCTCGTAACTGTACTGAGGAAGCTGCTCACAGTAGTGTCAGATTTGGGGTTTCCGCAACTTCCCAGGATGCTTTTAAGTGGTTCCATCCAAAAGCTTGGAGGAAGTGACTCCAACCCAACATTCCTGCTGCAGAAAAAGGGCAATTGTTATGTATTCACCTGGCACAGATAATCATCCTGGGGATTTGCTGCCACTAACAAAACTTTGGGAACCCAGCTTGTGGAATGGTCAAGGGAGAGCCCAGTGGGAAGGCCAGCAGCCAGGAACATCAGCCTCAGGAGGATGAGCTGGGCAGGGACCATCTGACCAGACTGGGCATGACCAGGTCCCTGGGACCTGATGGGATGTCCCTGTGTGCACCAAGGGAGCTGGAATGTCACTGCAAAGCCCATCGCAGTAACCTGGGAAAGGCCATGGCCAGCAGGAAGAAGAATGTGGGTCCCACTTCCCCCTTCGAGGAGGGTCAGGGACACTACAAGCCTGGCTGGTCTCACTTGTGGCACACTGTCAACCCCTACCACTTCCAGGGTTGCTCCTCATTCTTGTTATCCCTGCAGCGCCTCAAGGAAATGGCAGAGCTGTGGCTCCTGCAGAACCTTCCTCCAGAGCGTGTCCCTCACTGGCTCCCCAGGGCAGCACCCACGAGCACCAAAAACCCAGAACTGTGGCCAAAACCTCCCAATAAATTTCCAGTGGAAGAGGTCTTGGGAAAGACATTCCTAAAGAACTCTGCTAGAGGAACAACTCCAGGCAGCCCGACCCCAGACCATTCCTCTCCACGTGATGTTCCGTCCCACACAAGGAATAACCACCAGACTACCAGCTCTTTAAGTAGTTTTATAAAAGTATTTGACTTACTGAGATACTGTTACAGTTACCTGAGTATTTGAAATTACAATGCAAGGAAATATCAACAATAAATTTCAGTACAGTATTTTACAATCCAGTGCTGCTGATCCCAGTTTCTACACGAATTCACTAGAGCACATATACACAAACAGTGATTCTTGGAGAAAATTAAAAGACACCACAAAAAGGGGGCTGGAGATACCAATATAAGAATTGAAATGACAAATCCAGTGCAGAATGTAATAAAATGGGGAAAAAAATTTTAAAAATTTAAACAAAATTAAACTCTTTTTTAAACTTTTCTCAGAATAATAAAAAACTCCTTTTAAATTTTTAAACACAAGCAACTGGATTAAAAAAAACCCCAAACTTCCACACTAGGTCAGATGAAGACATGATGCACTTACTGTGCATATCATTAGTGTATGAACAGTTCCTGAGCCACCCAGAACAATAAGGCTTTGTTAATTCTCAGCATTTCAGTTTCTCACGTCACTCTCATGAGGGAAAATTCTAACTGAAAGTTCTTCTCATATTTGATAATTAGGATCAATTGACAGTTGCATATGAATAAATGTTTGTGACATATGATGAATTTATACAGCTCAGGTTGCTAAATCAGTTGAAGCAGCAGGAGGCAAATTCATTAATCTCTGCTGAAAATTTCACTTTTAAGTCCAATCCACAGTAACTGGTGCTCTGGGGTCATCCCTCTGTTGCTTCACCAGATCCTCAGAAAGAAATTAAAAGTGCACCAGTGACTTAAATATTTTGGGCTTTTTTCTACACAGCCTGCTGTAAGAATTTAACAGATTTGTTAGGATTCACATGTCAAATATGCCTATGGAATCTGAAGTTGTGCCTTCAGAAATATTGCCAATTTAACACTATGAGGTTAGTCTGTACTTTTAAAATGTTGACCAAATCTAATGTTTTATTCACGATTTATTCCCCCCCCTCTTGATCAATTCTTGATTTGCAAGATTTTTAAATCATATCTGGTGCTTGGGATATCCAGCCCCCTTTCTCCCATCCTGGTACAGCAGAAAAGACATATAAACATGCCATTTAAATTAAAGAAACAATGGAATAAGTGGCATCCTGGACATCAAAAATATATACAAGCACATACATTTTTCCTGAACTAAACATTTCAACCATAAAAATATTCAACAGCCAAACCCTATAGAACTAGGGCTAAGGCTATTTCAATTATAACTATTCTTTATTTTAAAAATATAGGGCTGATGGAGCCTTTGGGGTGATATTTATACAAGAACAATAGTTCTAGGTTCCCTACATGAATCATAAAGCAATATGCAGAACACAGACTATTTTTCATAGCTTAATCTTGCTTTATCTTGCTTTATTTAATCTCTCTCGTAAATATGTTAGGTAACTACATTTTTGTAAGAATTAATATAAACAGAAAATATATATAAGGCTTTTTTTTTCTCCTCATGAGCTGTATATTGTAATATACCCAAACGCTGTTGAAGTTGGCAATTTTCCTCCCAGCCAGACCATGAAGGTTAATTCTCACCATCCCAAAACTTTAAACAAGGGGCATTTCTGTGTCATGGGCACCTTTCCCTGGGCCTTTCTCTGAATATCCCTGACAAGAGAATTCACTCCAGTCTCCCCCTCCTGCCTTCCCAGAGAATTTATCCCTTAGACCTGACACATGAAGTCACTTAAAATCTGTAGTGTCGTGGTTCTTCTTAGGCCTGAATCAGTTTTTCCCTCTTGCAGTTTGGATGGATGGGAGAGCAGGAGAGAAAATATTCTTTCCAGACTGGCAGCTGAGTTTTACACTTTCCCACTGCCCTGTTTCAGCTCTTTTCTCTAGAAGAGTCTCCAAAGCAGCTCCTGCCACGCTGCTGAGCTGCAGGTTTGCTTTCACACGTGCTACATGTTTTTTCAAGTGTCACATCTCCCATCTCACTGGTGTCTGCCTTAGGGCAGGGGAAGGGCTGAGCAGACCCAGAAAGTGCATTCAGTCTAAAGGAGCGGCAAAATGCAAAGTGTTCTTGTAAACCAGAAAAGAATTGAGTATTAACAGATTCTAAAAGAAGTAAAAGATGCTGCTATTCCAACAGGAACTCACTACAAAAGTTACTAGCTGTAAGAAGCTTAGGGTGAATTAGCTTAGAAACCTTCACAAAAACTTTAGTTTCAAACTTTTAGAGAGCTATTGACTGATGCTCCAGCATTTCCAAAACCTGTAATGCGTGTCTGACCTTCCTAATCCTCTTGGCCTCAGCCAGGCTCACGTCTCAGTTCATTTGCAGCCACGAGGAGCAGCATCATTCGCTGAATCCAGTTGTTTTGTACCTCTTCCTGAGAACCCAATGGACTCTTTGGAGCAACCTGACTGCAACATGGAGGGAAAACACCGAGGACAATGTACATGAACACTGCTGACACACATCAGCTGCAAACAGGGACCTCAATGGAATCAGTGCAATCCCAGGTGGGCTTGTCTTTTGCAAAACAAGTGAAGTACCACAGTGTTAATATTGATTTCGGAGTTAAAACGTGTTACACAGCAAAAGATTCGGAATCCTTCGGAGGGCACAGAGCAGTGTTCCAGGAGCTCTGGGCAGGAGCAGGATTGGGATAAACCAAAGCAAAGCCATGCCCTGGATTTGTGCCACAGTTTGACATCCCCTTGAACAGCAGCTTGAGTCCAGCTGGCACGTGAGCAGACTCCAGGTGGGGAAAAACAGTCTGGCCACGCTTGAGTTAGAAAAAGGAGCTTAAGGAATGGAGCTGCTCACGGCTCAGAGGTGGATCCAGGCTGGCTCTGCCACTGCTGTGGAGAGGCTCAGGATGCTGCTGCAGCATTGCAGCTACCAAGGAACTTCCCAGTGCACCAGTAGCAAAAAATGCTACTAAAAAGGAAAGACAAAACTATTGTTAAAAATCTGTCAGTCATTAAGGACACATTCTAATTAATGAATGGTAAAACAAAGCAGAGCCCAAAGCTGTGTTAAACCTCTACTTCAGTCATTGGTCACTTGTAGCCATATCTGATTGCTCATTTGATTTCTGAAAGTGCTCAGTAGAAATCCAGAGTTAATGTGGATAACCTCAGGATAACATCCATTTATTTGCACATTAGTATTGTTAAATAAATCCAAGTCAAGTCTACTTTACAATGAAGTGTGCAACAAGCAGAAGTGAAGAACATACATCGTGTGAGTTCACATTCTTCGAGGTGCAAAGTTTAGCTACTCTTGCCCAAATCCTTCTGTTTCTTCAATTGCAAACAACAGCTTTTCCTTCAGCTGCTCATAATTCTTATATGGTGGAAGGTCTAAACGATTGAAGCTGAAAATAAAGAAAAAACTTTAGTACTGAAAAAGAATTCAACAGTCATAAAACACTCATTATGATTATGGGTAATTTTTGCTGTGCAGGTGGATACTGAGATTTATACCCTGTGAAAAGCTGAGTACTGACATAAATTTATGTATTTCTGAGAGCAGAGTGTTTGAACACTGATCATTTCCACTAACGTTTCCTACCTGGCGAACCAGAGTCATCATTTGTATTTGAAATTTTATGGTATTTTATGAACCACTGACACCTGAGGAACGAGTAGAAGTGATCTCTCCCCTAGGGAAGACTTTGTGAATGTGGCTCCTTCACTAACAAGATGGAGTGCAATAATACCAAAGGAAAATCCCAACCTTTATACAGCACAGTTAATTACATGTCCAGTAATACAGAAATCCATGGAATCTACAAAGGAATCCACTCCATGCCACAAGTTTTCCAGAAGTTCACCTATCACTCAACAACACAGATTACTGGTGTAGTTTGTATTTGCTTTTACAGAGCCTCAACCATTTCAGTGTATTACCCATTCACCAAAACCTCCAAGTGGACTGTGGTCAGCAAAAACAGAGCAATACTAATATTCTGATTTTTTAGGTACTCACCAGGTATGACTTCTGGGTAGCCAGTTTTCCTTTCCAACTTTTTCAATACAAAATTTTTGGGGTCCGTTGCTCCCTGTAACAAATTCCCATAGACAAGGCATAGGTCTGGCTACCTTTGTATACTATAATTATACATAAAACACCTGAAGCAGGCAAGGCTTAAAGGAAGACAAGATTACCATTACTGGCACAGAAAAGTGTCTCGTGATACAGCTCTGCCTGGCTCAAAATGGATGCATTTTACACATGCATAATTTAAACAATTTTGAAGCTCAGTACATCTCTTTTTCCATTGTAGCTCAAGTATGCGCAGGGCTTACCAAACAGCATTCAATATAAAAGTCATTTAAAATGTCCACAAATATCTAATTTGGTTCTTTTAAAAGGCATCTACTGCATTAAAGGGGTTATTAATACATACCCATGAGGTCAGCAAATCCTCCCACCGGCAACCTGCACGTTCCAGTCACAAACTGCAAGAGCCTCATTCTCTTCTCATTATCTATTTCTTTCACAAACTGAAAAACAGTAATTGAAACAAACCTTTAGGGCTAGATTTGATATTCAGATTTTGCCATCATGAGCCACGGATGAACAATGCCATGGCTGTTCCAAACAGCTGGACCAGCAGTCCCAGTGACACGTGCACTGCCCAGATGTGTCCAGGACTGTGGCTCCTGCTCTGTAACCTCTGCTGGTCTGACAATAAAGCAAAGGGTGACAACAAAGTGTGCAAACCTGCCAGAACCACACGATCTGCCTGCTGGTCCTGGTGTAGTGCCTGTAGATAGTGTGTCTCTGCCAGTCATTCAGATCAATTTCTTGCATTCCACAGAGCAGCACCTTGAAGGGAGAAAAGGGAAATAAATCCATCAGTAAAAGTTACCACTTTCCTTTTGTGACTTCCAACAGAGCAAAGCGGCACAGCAACTGCACCCACACTGAGCAGCTCCTGCAAGGACAGTACACTTGTTTTTAATTCTGAACTTTATTTGGAACTTCTACAACAAAAGCTGACTGTTCATGAGATCCACTTGGGAGAGGCCACAAAATGAAGAGCATCTCTGTTGTGACTAACTGCTTGCAATTTTAGGAAGGAATTCTTCCCTGGGAGGGTGGTGAGGCCCTGGCACAGGTTGCCCAGAGCAGCTGTGGCTGCCCCATCCCTGGAAGTGTCCAAGGCCAGGTTGGAGCAGCCTGGGGTAGTGGAAGGTGTCCCTGCCCATGGCAGAGAGTGGAATGGGATGATCTTTAAGGTGCCTTTCAACCCAAACCATACCATGATTCTATGCAGATATTCAAGCCTGGACAGATTATCTTTGCCCATGAGATTCTCCACTAGAGACAGGATGTTTTGTTTTGATGCTTTTATCTTTTAAAGTGAACAGATTCTTCAGAAAGTGTAATTTTGAGAGATCAAACCCATCTAGAACCAGTTCCAATCAATGTCCAACCACATGCATTGCATATCTGGCTTTATCTCCCATTCTGTCAAGTTACTTGTTCTTTGAACACAAGGAGATCAAATTGCTCAGGATCACCAAAGCAACTCAGTAAGGAATTTCTGCTGACAGAATCTTGGCCTTTAAAAATGTCTCAGGAGGCTGCAATGAGGAAAGGCAAGGAAAACACACTCATCTAAGACTACTCTGTAAAGCCTCCCCCATCAAACAGAGCTGTCAGCTTCACTGAGCTCTGCTCCTCAGGCACCCTGACTGCACTTGAAGTATTTTATGTGTAATGACCTGGATCCAGCAACAACCAAACAATCCTTTACCTCCAATTCCTTTGCATCAAAATACTGCAGATACTGTTGGGGCAGAATCTCATTGAAGCCCTCAAAGAAAGCCTGTGTCTGTTCCTCAACACCCCGGGAAAGTCTCCACTCTGCCACCAGCCTGCAAAAGAAAGCACAGAAAGGGATTTTAAATGGCCTGTGCTAACCCAGGCCCACATCTTTGTCAGTCTATTTTCAGATGAATAGGAAGCTAAGTTTAAAAAATAAATAAGTAAAGTCTGGAAAGTTTTTGGGATAGAGCACTGTGTAATTTTATTAGTAACCTTTACTCTGTTCAAATCATTTCCTTTGCTCTTTCGGTTAAACCTTAACTGACCAACTATTCTGCTGCAGCAGTATTTTAAAATCAAAGAGAAGGCTGCAACTCTTCACTGATTGCATTCCTGAGAGCACAGCAGTCCCCAGGCATTTGAAGGAAGTTCAGAATGCGGAGCTGATCTTGTCTGACACTCTCCCAGTCTGTATCCATGACAAGGTGAGCCCCCAGTACAGCTGTACTGGTGAAGAGCAGCAGCACTGCCACCTTACCCAGGGATGGCTCAGTTTGTTTGCAAAGTCCTGTATTTTGTTCTGTTCATCATGAAACATCAGGAACTCCAGTCTCCATTAATACAAGAGTGAAGAACATGCAGGAGACCCAAGGAACCTGACCCCAGGGAGATATTATTACAGATATTCTGCTGAATTCAAGCCTAACCTGTTGGGATCACTGGAGTCTAGAGCAGAGGTGGCTATTTCTGATTTCAGTCCTTGACACCTGGGGGACTTAACCAAGACTTGGAGTAAGACAAAAAAAAAATTAGTGAAACTGGACTCTGAGCTCTTCCTGGGTTCCTACAAAGTAGAAGAGAATGATCTGCTGCAGCTGCTCCCTCCTGCCAAATGCCAGGGTGTTCCTCCTGCAAACACCTTTTCTGTGAATCACTGGAATGTCACAGATTCCTCATGTGATGGAAACAGAATCCACTCCCTTTCCTTGCCATGGAAAAAGCCTTCACAGAACACATCATAACAAAGAGGAAAATTCTCCTGTGACTCAGTTTAGTTTGTGCCCACAATGTGTGATGACTTTTTTTTTTTTTGCAAGCACATCCTCCAAGTCTGTGTGTTGAAGTTCACACCTTAAATCAGAGATTCACTCTGAGGAAGGAAGGGGGTATCTGGGGACAAAGCAGGTTCATACTTTTATCCTTAGTTACTCTTAGACTCCTTCTACCAATCTATTGCTTTAAAACATTCTGGTGCTGCAAATATAAACCTTTATTTCTGAGAATACAATCCATTATTTCATTCATAACTTTGTCCTGTTACACCTGGACTGTAAGATCAGTTCAGATAAAACTATGTGCAATTGCCAGGATCTTTAGAAAATAGGAATGATCACAAAAGCATCCAAAAAATGTTCTTAAAAAAAACCCCAAAGCAAACCACTGGCTGGGTAGAACCTCAGCAGCCTGTGAAGCAATATAATTACAGCAATTAACATGTGCAAGATTTTGATGGGATACCTGACATTCGTATTTCTTGTCGTGGTGTTCTGCCACATTTAAGTATCTTTAGGAAAAAGTGGACTTTTTTCTAACCATAATCTTTGGGAGAAGTGGATTTTAGAAACTCACTTCTATCAATATTCCTCTTTCAAATACAAGAAGCAAACAAGTGCCACTTGTGGACAATATCAGCAGTTACTCAGAGACACAGTTCTAGCAATGCTTCAGATAACACAGATGGTCTTTTATTGCTGCAACTTAAGAAAAAGACAGAGAAAGAGTATTTTAAAGTCTTCCCTTATTCTTACCTGATGTAGTCCTCTTTGTTTTCTTCTGTGACCAGAATGTTGCTACCATTTGGCTTTAAATCATGGCTTTTGATTTCACCTAATATTTCTTTATCAACAGAGAAAAACATTTCCAAGCCACATTCTTCAATATCATTTTCTCTGGAAGGAAAAGAATTATAATTTTAAATATAATAAATATAATTTTAAATAACTGTGTCAAAACTTCGTATGCAACAGGGAGATGAGTCTGAAGAAGCCACTTTTCATGGTTCATGAACATCTCTACAGAAGCAAAAAAGAAAAATTAACTGAATTTATCTGCCTGCCTTTGCCTTGTAATTTGTATTTTAACTGCTGGGAAAGGAAAATCACCTGTGTTACTGAAACAAATGGTGCACATCAGCCATGGACCTTCATCCTGGCATCCTCCTGTTATAAAATCAGTATAGAATTGCACTGCTTTGGATCTAAGGGGTTTTAAACATGATTTTGGAAAATACTTATAATATAAAATATTATTCTGGTCTAGAAACTCCACGTCCTTTTAACTTGCTGCTCTCTGGAGAGGGATCTGCTTGGAACAACTAACCTGGGACAGCTAGAAAAAATGCATGAGCATTAACTTCTTTAAAGCACTAAAACATTAAATCTTCACCACTAGCCTGAAGTCAGAAGAATTATGTGGTAGTAAATAATAAACTACATTTGTTCACTTCATGATCCTGCAGCACTAAACTTTGTTTTCTAGCCAGACCAGGTACTAGAAGAAGATTAAATGCATTTTTGCACATTTCTTTGAATCAGTTATGTGAAAACTCTCACTGAAATTTACTGAAAGCACTTGATTTGTAACAATGTTCAAGACTCCACCTCCGTGTGTCCAACTACAAACCAGCAAAAATGGATCACAAGATGCTGCACAGAATATTCAATGAACCAGAAAGGCTTTTGCTTTAACAGATTATTCTTTGCATCTAAAGTGACAGTAGAAATTCCACACTGCTCTGCAATGACAGATGCACTTTCCAGTGGGGCTTTTAGTAATAAACTGACACTTACAAGTGAAAATCAAAAGCATTGTATTGCTATTTCAAGAACAAACTCAAGTCAAACTCACTTTACCCAGATGAGAGAGTTGTAAAACTCTGGGTCAACAGATTCTAAATCCTTGAGTCCCACTGCCTTGTTTAGGATCCGTTTGTAGAATGGCAGAGAGAAACCAGTGTCAATGAATTTTCCATGGAACAAAGCCTGAAAAACACAAACCCAGACAAAATAATGCAAAGGATGATTGAACACTTAATATAACAACATTCTGTACTCTGTACCCAGGAAATCTGACAGCCAAAGAATGAACCAACCTGGATATTGTAGCTGCTGGTTATGCTGAATCAGCTTGTAAGTCCCAACAGGATTTACATACAAGCACCTGATGGTAACTTCACCTCAAAAAATGTGTTAGTTATTTGTCCATCTAATGGCACAATATTTATTTATTGATAGGAAAATCACAGGAGGGAAGCCCTTTCTCCCTCAGAACTCACCATGGCAATGAACCTGCCGATGAATCTGAAGTATTTCAGGTGGTCTGGGTTGATGTAGGAGGCTGGGTTTATCTGTAAGCAGTAATTATCCTTCCCTGCATATTCAAACAGGCAATACATGGGGTTCAAAACTTCATGTGACAATAGAAAGAACCATTCCCTGAAATCACACAAACAATAAAACACATTTCAGAATGAACGGCAGCAGAAGTGGCTGTAGGTAACTCGTGGTGACAGGGGCTGTTGGCACAGTCAGGCTGACTCCTTCCCCAGCCCACGCTGACACCAAGGGAAACTACAGCAAAGGACAAAGTAAAACGCAAAGTTACAATGATACACAACCATGTGCTTTGGATAAAACACACCCATCTGGTCTACCACTGATCTAAACATTTGGGGTTTGGGAAATGCTGATGAACATGAACTTCTCGATCACACTCCAGTAAAGATTTTGACTTGAATGTAGATTCCTGTTCACTGCTTCAATAAACTCTCCTTTGAGATTAACAGTTGTGCCAAAGGCTGACTGTACTTCAGTGAACTGCATCTCTTTAATCACTGAGGTGATTAAAGTCATTCCTAATGCAAAGTGAAAATCATTTTATGCAGTTTGAAGACATGCAAAGACACCTTGCAGAACTGCCTTCCTCAAGTGCTCTGAGGAAAGATAAGGAATAAACTCCACTACTACTGTAAGTATCCACTTTGGGGAAGCCCTCACAGCCTCCCTTGCAGAACAAGCCATTATTTGCCATTTCAGTGTAGTTACCTTGCAACACCTCCATAATCCAAACCTTCTTCACCAGGGAAAATAACCCATAAACGTCTCCGGAGATCCTGAGGGCTGAAGCTCATTATCTTAGTAAAAGAAAAACAATCAGTTCTTCTCCAGAAAACAACTACAAGCACTGGATAGAATTCTTACTATTGGATAGAATTCTTACTATTGGCTAACAATTTGACGACCTAGAAAAATTTTAACTAGGGTTTATGTCTCAGACAATAACAAGCGTTTTATTGCTAATAATCTAAATAGAATTAACTTTTGGTTTAACCATTTCATGACTCAATTCAAGACCCATAACACCCAGACTAAGAGCCACTTAAGGTATTTTGGCACACAGCTCATGGAAATGTAACACACTTGGAGGAAAAATGTGCCAAATATAAGCACAACATGGAAACTTCCTGAGAACGGGGAGCTTCTCTACCCGTGATCCCCTCAGAATTAACCCTGACTTTAAAGTATTCTGAGGAAAAACTAAAAAACCCAAACAGCAAAAAACCATCCCCCTTCTCTGTTAGATGTATCAGTGTAGTGCCAGGACATCATGATTTAGCATGAACTTTCAATACATAAGCCTATTACACTGGTGTTTTCAGTTAGTCTCACTTAAAATTACACTACCAAGATGTCAAGGGATCATGAATAATATGTAACCAATTTAAATAACTCCGCTTTTCACGCCCACTGTTCCCATGCTTCAATACAATACCTGCTGAAATGAGTCCTCGAATAGTGCCTTCCTGCTCACTGTGATCTTTATGTGCTGTGGCATTGCCAGTTGCTGAAAGGAAATATTTTAGAGGTGAAGTGTGCAATCATTTCAAGTTTCTGTTACTGAGTCTGGACTATCATTTGTTGCACTATGTATTAAAAGGTACAGTTAAATTTCATTAATCCACATAAAACAAACCAAGTAATTAAGATATCTGAATTGTAATATAATCCAAGAGCAAATTGCTTCCAACATTGGTACCTACAGTGACATACATAAGCCTCCAGGTGCTGCTCAGAACATGTTCAATATTCTGCTTTTACAAGATACTGGAAAACATTCAGATCAGTCACATACTCTAACTCAGGAAGGCTTTCTCCCACAGAATTTATCAGAGGGATGGAGCACCACTCCTCTGAGGAAAGGCTGAGAGAATTGAGATTGTTCAGCCTGGAAAGGAGAAGGCTTTGGAGTGACCTAATTGTGTCCTGCCAGTGCCTGATGGGAGCCCACAGGAAAGATGGGGAGAGTATTCCAAGGATCTGGAGTGACAGGACAGGGGAGAATGGCTCCAAAGTGTCAAAGCGCAGGTTTAGATTATATATATTAGGTATTAGATAATATATTAGGAAGAAATTGTTCCCTGTGAGGGTGGTGAGGCCCTGGCACAGGTTGCCCAGAGCAGCTGTGGCTGCCACATCCCTGGAAGTGTCCAAGGCCAGGCTGGACATGGTTGGAGCCACCTGGGATAGTGGCACGTGTCCCTGTCCATGGCAGGGGGGGCAATGAGATGAGCTTTAAGGTCCCTCTCAGCGCACACCATTCTGTGATTCTATTCATCTCAGAAAAAATTAGAAAACTTAGGTTACACTGCACAAAACCCAAAGTGAAAAATCAGGCTTGTCTCTCCACTATTTTCAAAGGATAATTCATTGCCTCTTGAAAACTGGAACTTTTAAACCCAAGACTTTTTCCTAAACATCAAGTTACTTCATCTTTTGATATACACAGACTTTAGTGGACCAGGAGTGACACACTGGACTTTGCTATCATGTCAGAACACACTAACATGCCCCACAGTATATTCTCCAGTGCTCAGACTTGCCTCCTGTGTGTCAAATGCATTTTTTACCAGAAGTATTTCTATATAAAGTAGATCTTGAATTAATTACAGAATCATTGTGCATCCATATATTCCCATATTAGCAGCAGAAAGAAAACAGCACTCAGAAACACATCACTTCAAAAAAAGTGGTGAAACTGATGTTTTCCTTTATTCTAAACCATTTGAAAACCATAGCTTACCTCACTGTAAAGCTTCCATGAGTTCACACAAGTCCTGTATTTACTCCTTCTTAATTTAACTCACCTTTAACCTTATAGTTTGACTACCTGTACTTGCCAGGCATTTAAAGCATATAAACACAACCCAAAAAGACAAGAAATCTCAAGAAATGGATCCATACCTGACACCAGAATCTGAAATAATGGACCTTGGCCTTGAAATCCCGCACGTAAGCGATCTGAGGCCCGTTGTCTCTGGAACCAAAAGAAGGAGAAAAATTAACTTCAGAAGTGTTTTTTGTAATGGAAGTAAAAGCCTGTAAATGGATTAGTTATACACATGTATGGTTTAGTTGGCTATTTAGTTGGAAGACTCTTATCTTAGTCACATATTTTGATTTTGGGGTGTTTTTAAACTTAAAAAAAAAATCTTCCTTTGTCAATTGTGAAATGCACACACAGTACGTTCTAAACCATATCTGATCTTAACTTTAAAAATGTCCACAACAATAAGGATGTGATGACATTCACTTAATATAAGCTGGGAGTTAAATACTGGGTTTAACTTCACTCTGGTTCCTAAAAAATCAAAGAAAGAAGGAGTGAAGTGCACTTTCAAAGAGAAAGACTGGTAGCTGTAAGGAAGGGATCTGGCCACCAACAGGACAGATGCAGCTCCTCCCTCACCTTCAGATCTCACATGACTTGGACAAGAAGGATTCCAAGTGTTTAGAACTCTGCTTTCTTCAGTGCAGGAAACCCCCAGAAAATGAAGAAGCAATGCTACATGTAAAACTTCCTGCCTCAAAAACACAGTCAGAGGAAAGAAACACCTTTCAAAACTGGTGTGTGCTAAACTTCACTTCTGCAAACTCAGCGTGATGTTAAGAACACTTACAGAGCAGACTTGCCCGTGCGGGGATCGATGTAGGTCGTGGTTCTTCTGTTGTGATCCACAAAATAGGGAATTCCATCCACAGTAAATCGCATTTCCCAGCCCTCAGGTAAAGGTTTCTCATTTAACTGACTGTGGATACAAGAAAACAGATGGTAACTGATCAGTTTAACACATGCAGCCAACTGAACAATACCTGAGACAGCAAAAATTCTGGCAGATATAGAAAATCTACAGATTGAGAAACTTCCCATTTATTATTTGTTCTGCCTTTCTTTTTACCCTCTTCAATTTGCAGTCAGACCAATTAGACCAAAATGTTCAAAAATTAACTCATTTGGCTGCACTTCCTGAAATCAAGGCAAAAAGAAATCTAAGGGAAAAATGTAAGCCAGGTTTATTGTTTCCTCCATAAACAACAGAATTTTATCTTGTAACTCTTAGGTTTTTATTTAAGAACTGACATAATTTTAACAAGCAACTTTTGGAAGCTCATCCCTCATCACAGCAGAAAAAAAAAAAGTGTTTCAGAATGACAAAAATAAAAGAAAATGCCAATATTTCCTTTGGCAACTTCCAGCTCAATTTAGGTATAAACAAAAGCAGATGTCAATATGTTTGGAAGACCTGAGCAGTGTCCCTGCAAAGTGCTCCAGTGACTTTCCTCCAGAAGGAGGGACCAGTGTAGGGCCGTGGTCCTGCCTGTGCAGCCTAAACATTGGATGGTTGGGTTGCTTTAGGAATAACAATGTTCTCCTAAGTCAGCTGCTGCAGAGGCTGAAGAGTTATCCCTGGTAACACCTATCACCCCTGTCACACACACCAGGGTACTCCCCTTCCCCTTTTTCTTGGAAGACAGATGAAAGTGCTTCACCAAATGGAATTCTTCAGCTCAAACAGGAGTTGGCATTGAGCTCTCTTCACCCTCTATTTCCTGCCCCCATTCCTTACCTCAAAGACTAAATGGCAGAGCCCAAAACAAACACAACTCCAGTGCTTTTACTAGAGCCTTCTCTGTCTTTTTTCCTTCTTTCTTTAGAAGGTGTGAGGAGGGCTGCTGCAGTTTTTTAGGTCTGGCTTCTCTCTGTCTCTTACCTACATTTTCATTCCAGACTTACGTGAAGGTGTCAATGATTTCTTACCCCTGACTCCTGGGATCCTCCCACTGCGTGATTCGTGTGTTGTGATTGACAAAATACACTCTGCCATTGCTGTCAGTTCTCTTTTCTGAAAAGATGCAGAAGGGAAAAAAAAATCATTACTACTTCATGTATTACTGAGACTCCATCAAATAAATAACACCAACCACCACACTCTGCCCCAACCTCTCCTGCCCTCAGGTCTCTGTTCATTGGTTTCTGTTCTGTTCCTTACTGTGCTGTGGACTTTTCAATTGCAGGGAAAAATTGGAAAAAAGGAAAAATGTGAGTTGTTTTGTCCAGAGGAAATTCCAGATGCATTGAATATTGTGATATGCCTGACAAGCACCAGAGAGAACAAACCCAGAACAGGGAACAGATGCACACAGGAGTACAGAGAGGACAAGGGATTCATGACCAAACTAAAAAGAAAAATGGTCACTGCAGTTTCCAAGAAAACACATTTATATTTTCTCTCAGATATATTGAAGGATGTCCATGGTTCAATAAAGCTTAAGAGAAATGTCCCAGCTTGGTCTCCTGTGCATTTCTGCAGCAACTCGTGCCATTTCTATTTAATGTTGCATGAGAAATACAGAAGACAAATTATAAAATGGGCTAAAATCTGACTGCCACAGGTCAAAAGCTTCAGTCTCCATGGGAAGTCTCGAAGTAAATGTTTGTCCATGGGCTGACACCAGAATTCCACACAATGTGGAAACTCACTGTAGTCATTTCCTGGCCAGTGTCAGCCTCAAGACCTTCCTTTGAAATGTTATACATGTAATGTACCTGAACACAAGTGTGGGGAACAGCAGTTTCATGGCATGAAATTGGACCAATACCAGGACTAAAAATCCCAAATACGTAGTTCTGTTTGAAAAGCAGATGAGCCAAAAACCCAATTCTGCC
Source organism: Pitta sordida (assembly GCA_013390025.1). NCBI lineage: Eukaryota > Metazoa > Chordata > Aves > Passeriformes > Pittidae > Pitta > Pitta sordida. The sequence continues at coordinate 630,736 of WEKX01022404.1, forward strand.
AAGCTTTCAAATTCCACAGTTCTGAGAGCTTTGCCTGTGTACCATAAGACTTGAGTTCTTGTATCTGCTTGATAACTCACACCAGAAATTAGTTTTACACTTCCATTTTGTACTATATCCCACCCTAGTTTATACTAATTGTAGATTTTCAACCTTGTAAAGTACAGGAACAAATTTATTCCAGGGAGAGAGGCAAGTCAAGAAGTGGTTACTTGTCATTATAAAAAACATTTTCAGACCAACAAAGCTCTCCAAGAAGAGGGAATTCGGCAGTTTGATTTAGAGAGGATTTGGAGCCTGATTTAGCAGGAGCAGGATAGTGGTGGGGAATCCTGCCCAATAAAAAAGGCATAAAAGGATGACAGTGTGAAAGGTGCTATTATGTTCATTACAGGGAGTAAAACAGAGTACTTTATAGTTTCTAATCTACTTTGAAACGGCATATCCTTGTCAGGACTCTGTTTTAACAGCACATTTGATTAGATCTAATTTTAAAATATTTTTAGTCCAGATTTTAATTTTTAAAAACTAGCCTAGAAGAGCTGACAAATAATTTGGCAGAAGTATGCTTTAATGTTTAATTACATTGCATTACAAAACACTTTCAAGTCAGTCTTACCCCATCCATGTGGCAGAGGGCCAAGAGGATCAAACTCTTTGTTCTGTGTGGATGAAAAGTCCTGGTTCTGCAAGTCACACAAACAGATGAGGCATTAATGACTAGTCATTTGCTTTCCAGATATTCTGCCATAGCCATCCTGAATTATTGAATTAAATGCAGTTTTGTTAACCTTACACATAAGTAAAGATGCCAACAATTTCTTTTTCTCCACAGAGAAGGCCTGTTTTACCCCCCCTTGGCATGCTTAATGAACTACAGTGCCAGGAAACAATTCTTTGTTTAGTGCCCCTGCCTGTGCAGGAGGAAATTAGTACAGTAGCACCCACAACAATCAGAGAGCAAACCACTCCAGTCCTGCAGTCAGGGCACGTCTCCCTCTCACCATTTCTGGCTCCATTTGATTCTCACACACGCAGCAAATTCACAACCTGCACCACTCCTGATAAACAAGCAGCATGAGCTGCAGTGATCTAATATCTGCTGTTCCTCAGAAGTAAACAACTTAAAATTCTGGAAGGCTTGTTTTCAATTCCCCTGCTTTCCTAACGTTCTCTGTGCACAGTTCATTTTTCCCAGAGCAGAAATAACACAGAACAAGCCCGAGAGCTTGTTCACCTCCCAGGTGTTTGGCCAAGGCAATGCACGACACAATACAAAAAAACCAGCTTATTACTGAGCTGGTGTTTGATTTGAACCAAAGGCTGGTTCAAATTATATCTGAACCTATATGCAGCTGACAACTAAACCCCATGACACTGCCTCTGCTGCCTGCAGGTTACAATGCGTGTGCCACACACACACTGTGCTACGATAAATAAGAGCCACAACAAAGTCTGGTGTCTTTACGAGGGAAAAATCCCCTCACAGCCATTCCCATACCCCCAAACCACCTTCCCCTTGTATCCTCACCCCATATATGAACCTCTGGTTGAACTGCTGCATAGCTCCCTGGAGTTGGCTGCGCTGCAGCTGCCACTGCTCGTAATTCCGGACAGACTCCAGCGTCGGCCTCTGCCACGTCGTCGTCCTGGTGAAGTGGTCAACGTAATAAATCCTCCCCATGTTGTCCACTCGTCTCTCCCAGCTTTGGAAAAAGAAGAGAGTTGTCAGTGGCAGCCAATTCAAAGGCTCAGAGGCATTCTGAGGCCAGCAGGCAGCGTGGGAAGGGAACGGGGAGCAGCAGGTTTTTCTCCTTGTACCCTCCACTAAAATTATGTAAGAGCTGAAGTGGTTTTAGGAGAATCATTTTTATTTGTTGCATATTATACAAAGGCAGATTCATTCAATTTTCTCTGCTTTTAGGGGGTTTTTGAAGTTTTAACGAGGTGGCCAAAGGCCTGTCCATACCGTGCTGTGTCACTGCAGACAATTATCCTGCCCAGCCAGACAGGACACACAACTGGGCTGGTTTCCCTAAAATCCCTGGCAGTTCAGACTGTTCAATACAAGAATTCCTCACACTCTGATTTGGCAGAAAAGAAAGGTTGGGCATTGGTTTTGGTGTTCAGGTTTGATTGTGTGTTGGGTTTCTTTCTAATTTGCAGGTTATGAGGTATGAGATCAGTACTACGTATTTACATTTGAAAGAAAACATTAACATTCTGAGCAAGTTTAAGCAATACAGTAGTAGATCCTCTCAAAGACTTCAAAATAACTTGAAATATGAGAGGTGGACTTCGTCTGCCAGCTTTTTTTTCTTTAATAACAAGTTCTCCTTACCATCCCGTTCTTTTACTCTGTATTTCTCTACACCATGTGAACCATTTGAAGATGAAGTGCACAGAATAATTCTTACTATTTTCTTATCTTTTTTTAAAAATAAGAAACATAGAACAACTGTGAACTAACATCACTGGCTGTTTTGATACCAGGACCTGGAAGAGCCTAATAACCAAAGCTGGTCTCTACATGCACAGTAAATTACAGCTGGGAACCCCGAGACAAGATCAAAGGCCTGTGAACAGTAAACTCAGGATAAGAGGTATCCAAGAGCATTCCTGCCCAAGCTGATAGTTACCTCAATCCTAAAATACTTGTCTCTGGTTTTGGTTCTCTTTTACACTTGGAGATGTCTACTGTCTTTAACTGAAATCCATTTTTCAGTCAGTAAAGATGTACTTGCTTAAGCTTTGACAGGCAATTCCAATTTGGCTATTTCTGACATTCTTTTCCACACCCTGCACTCCTTGGAGACAACCTGGAGGAATTCTTTGCACTGCATTCACATTTCTATTTACAAACACGCTGTCAAGCTTTAGTAAACTGTCAGGCAGTTCATTCCTGAAAACCCCAGACACATCCCAAAGGATCAGAGGCTGACCCTGGCTCACCTTGGAGGGAGAGGCTCCGGCCGATCCCACGTTGTTCTCTTCTCAACATGATCTACATAGTACACTCGGCCATGCTGGTCTACCCTTTGCTCCCAGCTGAAAATAAACCAAGTATTTCAACCTTCCTCCAGATCAAACTACTCCAACCCTTCATCTACACCATAAAGTTTAGAATCTAAATGAGAGATTTGAGGCCAATTCCCCATGTGCCTGCAACACAACCATGAGGAGCTGCAGTTGGAAATCCAAACCTTCAGGACATTTCAGAGATTAGTACTGGAACATCAGCTTTTCTCTTACTTACCTGTACTAATATTTTTCTACCTGACTTAAATTCTAATTCGAAGACAACAAGCTGTCACACTATTTAAAACCTGTTTTTCACTGACAAGTATGAAAAATCTATGCAAGAGAAATTCTTTTCCTCAATGCTTTGAACACCAACCAGATAAAACAGTTATAAAAACCTCCGAATAATTATGGGGGGGG
>WEKX01022404.1:634285-664758 GCA_013390025.1 Pitta sordida
AAACAGTAAATGAGGATTAACAAAACCCTACTTCCTTGTATTGATGAGTTAATAGTTTTCAATTTATTATTCTGAATAATAATTGAAGTGATGACAAGCACAGAATTTTCAAGAAGAGACTTCATATTGCATGGAAAGAAACTATTGCAATGGGAGGGGAACACATGCATTCTTTACATGCTTTCAGTTTTATCTGAATGCCATTTGGTGGGTGGGGTTAGGAGCTGAATACAAGTCAGGCCTTATTAACTAACTGCACTGGATTAATCCTTTAAAGTAATTACTCTATTGTAGATTCCATCCCGACCCAGCACTTAGTAATAATGAGAATACTCAGACTGGAAAGATGTTACCCCAAACCCAACCACCAACTTTCCAGAACTATTCAAGTTTTGTAGTTTTTTAACAATCAGATTTAAAAAAAAAAATTTATTTCAGCATGAAGGAGTGATGAATTGCTGCTTTTTCAGAGAGTTTAACTAGGATTGTAGAAACAAATAACTAGTATTTCAAAACTCAATCTTGTCAACTTGGGACAGTTCTGTGTGTCCTTCAGTACATTTCATCTCAGCCTCAGCAGGTTCCTTGGTGCAGTAGAATTCCCTTGTGTCCTCCTGGCCCCAACTCCACTCTGTGTGGAGATCACTGCAGCCACCACTGAGCACACGTGGGAGCGAGACATTTCTACCAACACAATCCCAGAATTAACTCGGCTGGAAAAGACCTTTGAGATCAAGTCCAACCTATGACCCACCACCACCTCATCAACTAAACCCTGGCACTCCGTGCCACATCCAGTCCCTTTTCAGACACTTCCAGGGGCGGTGACTCCACCACCTCCCTGGGCAGCCCCTTCCAGTGGCCAATTTTTTCCTAAACGGGAACGACGACTAAACATGTCCCACGTGCAAGCTAAAATGTACTCTCTTCCATAAGGTACCTGCCAAAGGATTTACCACCAGAAATGCAGCTAAAGAGCAGAAGCTGAACAAAGCAGCAGGAGCTGTGGTCACCCAGTTATGTACCGGCCACCGACGGGGGTCTGCAGGGAGTGGGGGCGGGGGCCTGGCGGGCCGGGGGAGCCTGGAGGGTTTGCAGCTTCCATTTGTGAGCAATGGAGAGTCACTGCCATTAACAGTCTTGTTTTCACTGGAAGCAGCATCTTCAGAGCTTTCAAGGCCATTTGAGTTAGTCCTTTTGCAGGAAAAAGACTGTTCTAATAGTGCATGGATGACATTGCACTTTATAAGTCACAGAATCCCAGAACAGTTTGGCTTGGAAGGGACCCTAAAGCTCAGCTTGTTGCAATCCCCCTGCCCATGGGCAGGGGACACCTTCCACTATCCCAGGTTGCTCCAAGTCTGTCCAACCTGGCCTTGAACACTTCCAGGAAGGTTGGAAAGACAGGTGAAGGACTCTGGAATGCAGTAGGCGAGATTCTTGCACTCACAATAATTATAAAGACCTACACACCTGTAAAAACATACTAAGAGTTTATTTCCTGAGGGACATGAATCCTCAGCTGATGGAAAGGTTGTGAAACCCCACCATACACCTGCCTTTAGGTCCAGGCTGTGGATTTGCTGCTCAGCTATTTCTGCCCAGGAGTTCCACTTCTCTCTAATGAGATGAGAAGCTGGCTAAGAGCTGAGAACAGCCCGTGTGCCTTTACTCCAAAGGGCTGGAATCTCAAGGCTGTAAGAGTTTTAGCCCCAGTTTTCACCAGGTTTCAGTCCTTCCCCCTTGTTCTTTCACTACATGCCCTTGTAGAAAGTCCCTCTCCGATCATTTACATCATCCTCACAAAGGACCTTTAATGGGCACCAACCTCCTCCAGCTGGTACCAAAACCAAATCACCATCATCATGCCAATTATTATCCTATTACACACTCAGGTATTCTGAATACTGGCAGAGAAATATTCTTTGGAGCATGAAAAGGAAACAGATTGAAAATAAACTTTCATGGGAAGACTAAAGACAATATAGCCAAGAGCACAATCTACTAAAGAAAATTAAATTTAACTTGACTCCAGATCTCCCCCAGGAGTGTTGTGCCCTGTGCAGATCCTTAAAATACTCGTAGTACTGGGAACTAATTAAAGTAACATGGTGCTGGTCACACACTTATCCTACCAAGCAGCAGATTCATAATCCCACATCGACCTTAAAACACTGGAAGTGCCAGACAGCTTTTGGGATCTTCTTAACAAAGCTAAATATAATTCTGATACCTCCAGGCTATAAAGCAAATCTGTGTAAAAATAACCATTGCCACCATCTTATCAGAGGGATTTATTTGTCTGTGTGTGGGTTCTTTATATGTATTTTAGTTGGGATGATCACAGGGAGAAGGATGAGGAACACAAAGGGAAAAGAACAAAAATCAGTCATTTATGGGAGCAAACTGAGGCTAGAAGATGGAGCTCATATGGAAAACATTTTAGTATGTGAAAATACAACAAGATAGTATTTTTGTTAAGGACAAGCTCAGATCTTGGCAGGTATTACTGCAGGGCATATTCAGAAAAAAACACACAATTCCTCTCTCAAAACTGAAAACACTAAAAAACCAAAATAAAAAAGAAAAAGAGGAAAAAAGTCTTACCGTGCATCACTCCTTACTCTGGAGCTTTCACTCTGTGTAGGACCTTAAATACCAGGAAGAGAATGACAACAGAATTATAAGTCACATTGTGAATCATTCCCAAAGAAAAACAGCAGCCTTTAATGCTCCCATTTCTTCCCAACGTGCAGGTGAGACACTTTGTGCAGCTGTGTTTCGATCCAGCTTGTTTTGCACGTTTCTCTGTGTGATATTTTTTAAACCAAAGCCACTGTGAGCAGTATTTCCACCTTATGGAAGGGTATCACTTTGTTGTGTGAATATTCCCAAGCACACACACACTTTGAGACTTGAAGCTGTATTAAACCATGTTTGCCCTTCAAGAGCAGCTGCCTTTTCATAGTCTCTCCCTTTCAGTGATGACAAGCAGAGCAGAAAGGGCAAACCCTTGCCAAAAATCTTCTCTCTGGTTGGCTGAGGACTTTGCTTTTTGGGGCTCTCTAGTCCAGATTCTTCCCTTTCTCAGTAAATTATTGAAGATAAGGGCACTGAAGCAGGTACAAAATATGGCTGCACTCCAAAGGAATCACAGCAGCTCAGCGTAGGTTTGCAAATGATTTGCAACTGCTTAATTCAGCCAGCTTGGAAGAAAGTATTCGTCTTTTGTGCAGGCATCTGCAAACCTTGAATATGCAGCACAGAACTGCTCATTCATGTAGATGCACCAGTCCTTCATTTCCATAGAATTAAACACATCATTAACAAAGAAATCAGTTCTGATGGGAACTATGGACAGAGCCAGGCCAAAGACAAGGATGCTCTCCTAGAAAGGCTCAGGATAAAGTGCTGTGAGTGGACTGTGCATGGAAGGGATTCAATCCCAGAAAGAGAAACCTGAACTCAGAAGCAATTCCATAAACAGTGATTACCCTGAAGTGCCTTTAGCCTGTACAACGTGTTAGGCTGCTTTGACATGGAACTTCCTCCTCGTCCTCCAACCCCCCTCATTAGCTGGGAACCTTCTGCTGAGCTTCTGGCTTGGCCTGTGGAGCCCAAAACTCTCTACAGGACTCAACTCCACTATCTGAGGGACTCTCCCCTTCTTTTTTTCAGCAGGTAAATTTCGTGAAATGGAAGAAAGCCCAGATGAAAGTCAAGTATTGCGTAAGAGGCAAATTTGTTACTTTGAAGCTGAATTTCTGTCACTCCACCTCAGCCCCACACACAACCCCAGCATCTGGCTTTTATTTACAGACAAATCCCACACAATCAGATCATGTGGTTGATCCTTTTAACAAGATGCAAAGAAAATGGACTAAAAGCTTTAAGGAATAATGGTTCCAAAGGTAGGGTGGTAATTCAAATTTCCTGTGATACTTTGATAAAATCTCACAGCAACTTCCTCTGGTACTTGAAAAAACTCCCCACAGCCCAAGAGCCTAAAACTTGCCCATTAAGTGCCCAGCTGTTTGCTACAGCAGAGTCTCATGCTGCCTTCTGGAGAAATAACCTTTTATCTAGTTCTACTTCACAATGTGCAGGAATGCTCCATTGCCTGTCCTGCAACAATAGAATTCAAATTCCTTATCCTTTTGTTTTCGTGCAATTAGACATTTCACATGTATTCAAGTTTTTCAGTTAGAAAAGAATTAACAGCTAAACAAAGTGAATCCCTCTCTGCAGCTCATTATTTAAATGAGCTATTTTAAGAAAAATTAATACAACTCCATTTATTCTGCTAGTGAGCAGAATACTTATTACTATGATGACGATGAGATCAAACCAACTCACTTCCTGTTCTTTTCAGTTTATGCTGTTATTAAACACTCAGGAAACCAGAGACTTTCATGAAAGTTTGGGATTGTTAGACAAGTTTGCAAAGGCCAGAACACAAAGATGCTCATCTTGCTTTTGTTACAGCAAGGCTGAAGGTCCTCCCTGTGAACTATGACCCCACCCCAAATAAAATGCAAGAGACTTCTGGTCTCTACAAACAGGAAATGATTATTAATACAACAGAGTGTTAAAACCTCCCCCCCACCAAAGCTTTGGAGAGCAGGAACGTGTAGGGGGCACGTTTGAATTGAAAGGTACTTTACTTCTTGTGCTTGAGGTTTCCCCATTTGTCAGGAGCTCGGGGTCCACCTGCATCCCATCGAGACACACGGACAGATCTCCCACCACTTCTGCTGGTTCTCTGTCACCCACCAGGTGCAACGTCACCACCACCTGCTCAACTGCAAAGCAATGAGAACAAGGGCAGTTTATCTTGCTACAGGAGAAAAAAAGTGCTTTTTCTTCAACCAGCTCATCACAGACCGCGGTGATCAAGGTGAAAAATAACCTGAAACCACCCCTAAAACTGCAGCTCTGCCTCTCCATTAGTTTTTGTGGTGAAATGAATAATTTTCCTAAGTCAGGAGAAAGTCAACATTGGCACAAAAAGAGGAAAACTGGAGCATAAGCCTGTTGCTTCCTGAAGACAGGATTAGTATCATTAAAGCAGAGATGGAGTCTCACGTTTCTGCAGCAGTTAATGCCCCTGTCCTCAATAGCTGGAAAGTGTAATTCACTTTATTCCTGACACAGAACACACCAATTCTACCTTCTGACTAAAATGCTTCACCTTTACACAGCGACGTCCAGATTCACATTCAGAACGTGAAGATTTTCCATCACATCCCCAGACCAATGGGGTAAGTAACTGGTTTTCAATGCCACAGAACTGTAAATATTCCTGCTGACAGGGTTGCAAACACACTTATGTGGCTGTGGCCATGTAAGTGCTGCAATGGCTGGGTAGAGTCCTGTATTCCTCCTTCAAGCCTCCCGGGAAGCACATCCTGCCCAAAGCCCAACTAGTTTGAAGATGTATGAAGTAACACAGTATATCCCCATGGCACTATTCAGAACAAAAATACCTTCACACATTTCCTGTCTGGCCCAAGGAACACAGCAGAGGTCTCATTCTGAAGCTTTATGAAAGTAAAGACTTTTCTTTAATTAGCCTTTCACTCGCTCTTGCACACACAGGCAAAGTGAGAAACACCCTGTTCTCTGTGACAGACTGTGTGTAACAAAAAAAAACTCTGAAAAAGTAGGCAGAAGCTCATAAAAGCAAAAGGAGCCCTTAAAGGACCATCTACAGAGTTGCCCACAGCGTTCCTGCTCATTCACAGGCAATTCCTGGCAAATTCTGAGGCATTCCAGGGTACCCTCCATCTCCTACTCACGTTTCATACTGTTGGATTTCAAAGTCTCATGAATATCCAGAGCAGCACTTCCCAGAAGGACATCAGATTTTAATGTTTGATGGCTCCAGACTCGGAAGTTTAGCTTACTTACAGGAGTGACAATTCTGAAAAGAAAAGGGTGAGCACTGTGAGGGCATTTGTGGGTGGGGGAGAGACAACTGAGCCCTTTACTTCAACTGTCACGGAAAAATTATTTAAAAACAAAGACCTAATGGTGGAAACATCAAAGCATTTGTAATTATCACATTCTCACGTGCAGTCGTGTATATGTCACGTAAATCAAGACTGTTCACAGACTGAGTACATTTTACATTAATACTATTTTAAGGGAAATATCTATAGAAAACCTGCCAGCAACTCCCCAGTAATACACAGTAAGTTCCACAACAGCAGCTTCAAACTAATTTTTAATTCTAACATTTATCTGTTTTTCAATTATTTTAATTATGAGAATCAGTTGTTAGAGATGACCGGTTATTTTCTCAGTGGGTGATTTCACCTGTGCATGGTTGGCAAGTCCAGACTTTCACACACCAGCCCTTCCAAAGATCCACCTAAAAAAAGTTCCTTCAGGAAGAAGAGCCTCATTTGAAAAAGTCACTACACTTCTCTTTTTTATCCTGAATCTGAATGTAAGCAGCTGTGTCAAACTATTGCCTAAGAACAATTTACTTCACTGAGCTCCACGCAGCATTAGTGTAATCTTTAAAGAAGCTGATATGCCTGGGGTGTTCCTGCTCAGCTCTTACTCAGTGAGAGCAAAAAAGCCTCATGTAGTATTGTGTGGACTTTGCACAGCATAAGCCACAAACATTTCCATTAGAAAAGAAGGGAAAAAGGCAAGCTTTAAAAGCTAAAAAAAAAAAATAAAAATTTCTCATTTAAATTATGATGCTTTAAAGCACAGAGTTTCCTTAATATGTTACTTTTCAATGCAAATAGCAGTAACCAAAACTTCAGAATAATCTGAATTACAATAAAATACCAGGAAGAAGAAAGGTTTTCATCAGGCAGTAATGTTCAAGGTGCCTCAAGAATAATAATCTAGAATTTAAGTGCATATAAGAAAATTACAGAATGGTTTGGGTTGGAGGGACTTTGAAGCTCATCCAGTTCCACCCCCTGCCCTGGGCAGGGACTCCTTCCACTATCCCAGGCTGCTCCAACCTGGCCTGGGACACTTCCTGGGATGGGGCAGCCACAGCTTCTCTGGGCACCCTGTGCCAGGGCCTCCCCACCCTCACAGGGAACAATTCCCTCCCAGTATTCAACCTAAAACTTTCCCCCTTCAGCTGAAGGCCATACCTCTTGTCCTGTCACTCCGTGCCCTTATGAAAGTCCCACTCCAATGTGGAACACAAGGCTGACCCTGATCCCAGAGTTCCATGTGACCTTCTTAAGGGCAAACTCAATTTTATACAACCTGTGCATTTTTTTCCTTCATGCTTTACACTTCCTGTCATCTCACAAATACTGAGGGAAAAGCAAATTTCAACAATTGTGCTCATCTTGAATGTTTTGCACTCTGAAGGCACAAATGAATTGGGAAATTTTTATTTTGCTTGAATTTAGAGGTGCACAAGACAGAGCCACAGTGTCCCCACAGTGTCCTGTGTGTGGGACACACACACCAGCTGCACTTTTCACGCACAGCACTTCAGAGAAACTGTAACCTCAAGTATGACAACAAAAATGTGCCTAGGACTGTCAGTTTAAATATCAAATTCCCTTCCTGTCCTTACCAGAGCTCCTCTGACATGCCACATCCATTGACACACAATATATTCTTTCACAAACATTGAGCATAATGCAATAGTTTGTAAATATCTATTCCAGACTGGAGAACATTTGCTCCAAAAATTACACAAATATCTCCATCTCACGGAACATTCCTCACCTCGCTCAAAATTAAAATACAACCCTGGAGTCCACTGTCAGCTGCATTGATTTAGCTGAAATAAATCAGAAAATAAAACCAAACTTACACTGTGAGATGCTGTTTCCACTTTGGACTACTGGTATTGTTGCACTTCTCTGTCTTCTTTGACTGTCCATCTACTGAGACTTCCACATAAGGGCTGGGTCCAAACCATTTATTCTTTTCTTTTAGTTTTGCTGAAATAACTGTTAAGAAAGAGAAAAAAAACCCAAACAAACAATAATTTTCTCAGGAAGATTTCATTTGCAAAAGGTGTTTTTCAGTTGTGTTCTTCAGTATTCAGGTGTCAGGTCTTTGATGCCAGACAGTAATACTCAAGGGAAAAAAAACACATTAGAGGGATAAAAATGCTCTTGCATTTCACATCAGTTTGTACAGTGATAAATCTCACACAAATAAATAAAATATGTGACAGTAGTTCTGTAACATCAGCCACTAATTAACAATAATAAGAACAAGATCCACAGAAGTGATTTGATGTTGAACGTAGAAAATATCCCCTACAACCTCGTCCTGTCTATCACCAGCCAAGACAATTCCTGGAGTTTATTACAATTCCTTGTTTAAAAGCTCAAAACATGATGTGACTCTTACTGAAGTGGAAAACTGCTGCCACTTCTGGTGAAATGAACATAAATTGGGGAAAAGGATTTTGTGTTAAGTTTTCTGTATCACAATAAACTTACAGCAAAGATGAAGGTGAACTTCAGCAACTACCTCCTGTTACAGAAACAACAAATCTGGAGAGACTTGTAGCCCCTAGAGCTTAAACTTGGAGGGGTTAATGGGTGGTTTGGGGTTTTGGGTTGGTTTTTTGAGCATTCAGCATCACTGAGTGGAACACTCCTGTCTTTCCAAACCCCATGGCTGTGTTGCCTCCATTTAAGATGAGTGTCTGCTCCTGACATTTGACTCCCAGGAGTGTTCTTGGACCCCTGGGCAACACCAAACCCCCCCAAATAGCACTTAAGACAAAGATATTATCATTTGCAGTTGGCCAGTGAATTCACCCTCCTCTGATAAAGAACAACTTGCTCTCCCCTGTGTTTGTCACTCACTAAATCCTTAAAAAAAGATGACTAATTCAGGCCCATCTGGCTAATCTGCCCAGATTCCCTTTATAGTCTGTGCTCCTTTAGAGATTTAGAGAAGTAGCTTAGTATAAACTGCTCCCCAGGGAAACTCTTCATGTATCACAGACATTAACTCACCCTCAATTTTCACACCAGCTCCCCATCCCTTCCCCTCCTGTCTCCAGCACTTCTGTGCTACAGCAGCTCACGCCTCAACAGCAACAATTATCTCACACACCTTCCTTGAAGCAGCAGAGATCAGCACTTGTACCTCCCGTCAGGGTTTGTGCTCCCCAGACACCCTGAAAGCTGATGTAAAACCAGGGAGAGCAGCAGAGCAGGGAGCTGAGGGAGGGCAGGGGGAGGGAACACCTGAGCACAGGCAAGAGTTTGCTGCAGACTGTAGCTGGGTTTGTACAGAAATTCAGAACAACCCAAATATCTCAATTCTAAACACTGAACCATTTGTTCCCCTCACTGTCTTTCTGTGAGTCCCAGGCCTTTGCTGGAGACAGCCTTGAGCAGCAATCCCCACTGGAATCCCTGGCTCTGCTCTCCAGCTCAAGTGGAGGATGTACCCCCTTCCCAACCTCTTGGGAATTCTCTCCCTGCAGGGACAGGATTCCTCTGAATCCCACAGACCTTCCACACCGAGGGTGACAAGTTCACTCTTGATGCTTCTAAACACACCCCCCTAAATCTCCCAATCAGCTTTGATGCTTCAGGTGAATTTGTGAGAGAACAGAAGTGAGGAAACCTTGGTGATTACATTACACTACACAAGGGAGAGCACGTCATGTAAATCCATTCCCAACCAACCCAAAGGTGCTCAACGACAGTGATATTCTCACCAACACTTTTATTAAAGCTGCTTTGCAATGGTGGTCATAAAAATATGTAAGAAGGCAGAAGCAATAAGTGAGACTTAATGAACAGCAGAGCAGATTCACTTAGAGATGTGAAAGGACTGTCAAGAAGGTGTTAGAGCTGATATTCTGCCAGGTTTCAGGGAGTGTGAACAGGATCATAATGCATTATGACATTTCCAAGAGGAGTGCTCTGTACCATTTACTTAACAGCACTCAAAAAGAATTATTTTTTTCTTTTACACAGAATTGTTTGATTTCAAAATGCATTTAAGATAAAATCCTGAACAAACCAGCTCTATTTCTGCCAAGCAATGATGGCATAACACCATCAATTTTCTTGTGTGACTTCACTTGGGCTTTGTACAACACAAAACTTCCCAAAATGCAACATAACCTCTGGTTAATGGTGGGAAAAACACTCTGACATTTCTACCCAGAAAAGAGATGCAATTTCCTAAGGCTTACCAGTGATCTGAAGCTGTGATTTCATGGACAACCCACTGGCTGGTCCTGATCTGGACCCACTGCCAGCCATAATATGGGCTGGATCTTGAATCTGGATGGAGAGAGAACATCAACATTTCAATACACAGAAACTTCAAAATTCATCTGGTTCCTGACATGCAGATACATTTCCCTGCAAACAAACCCTCCACACGTGTTTGTCTGGTTCCTTTCCATTTCCCCAGAGAACAGGAAATGCTTTACAAAGGGCTCAGTCTCTATTACTATGATCTGTAACTGCTCAGGTCGGAGGGAAAAAAGGGATTTTGTCATTTCAATCTGCCAATGAGCTGAGTGAACGTTCACATTGCAAAGTTTGCTGTACCTCTCATGTCTCAAACACCTGCCTGTTCTGATGTCGTAAGTTCTGGTTAAGTTTATCTGCCTATGTCAAGTATTACTTGGTTTAAAAAAAAAAACACCACCACAATCCACAAGTACAGCCAAAAGACTGAAAATAAATTATTGACAAGTTTCCAAATTTAGAGGAACATGCTTTTATATGTTTTTTTCTTTTCACCTGGTCAGACCAAGTTCACAGATGGGCTGTAACATTACAAAGCACTTAACTAGAAAAGGAGAAACGTCGCTCTGGGAAGAGGACAAGACAATCCCCAGCTAGTGGCCAACCTTCCCTCCGGGCACACCCCACCCTCCACCTGGGCAGCACCAAGGCAGCACGTGGCCCTACTGCTCTGTGCACTTAGCTCAGTTTTATTCAACCTTTAACTCAGGTTTTGGGGGTGGGAGGAGAAAGTGGACAACATCCATCATGGAGTTCCCACATTAACAGACAGAAATGAAGTGGTGAGCTTTGTATTAAAGACACCCCCTCGCCTTGGGAAATATCCAGATATCCCTCTCTCCTGCTCCTTTTGAAAACACATTTCAGCTCAACATCCTTTACCAACTGAAGGTTACTGAAGACTCCAGTTGTATCCAGCTGGGTACAACTGCAGACTACACCCTGCACCCCTGGCATGCTGCACTCCCTCCTCTGGGCCATTTCCAGGGTTTTCCACGCTCATTCCCCACACCTCTGAGTGACCCCTCTCTCCTGGGGCTCAGCTCTGACCCAGAGCAGAGCAAACATGTGCCACCTTCCCAGGTCGTTCTCTGCCCAAAGCACAACATCCCCAAGGAAAGGGACACGAGCTCCAGCCGCTGCTCCCTGTCCCTCGAGTCAAAAGGCTGTGGATATGAACTGACCAGCTGATAACACCACAGGCACCTTATCTAACCCTGGGCGTGCCCAGCCTGTGTGTGCCAAGTAAACACAATTTGTGCCAGAAGACCAGACCAGAGTATGGTAACTTTCTTTTTAGAGGCTGCAACTTAAAGCAAAAGTCTGTATATTGTGAAACCTATACAGTGAAACTGGGGATTCCACAGGTGTTTGGAAGGAGTAAACTGGGAAATTCTTGCATGTGGGAAGTTCTTGCATCCAGTGTTCACTGTTCAGAATGTGACACCACCAAAACCTGGACTAACAACTTGCTTGGGTAGTATTTGGTGTTAATAGTTCACAACTGAAATTTAATAACGAAACATGCAAAACTAACTTGTGCTAGAATAAAAAAGCTTTTAATGGAAGTATTTAAAAAGCAGCCTAAATGTAAAATACTTAGAGGACAATTCTTCATTCTGATCCTTTGGCTGGTTCTAGCAAACTCTTTGGGCATCCTTTATCTTTCAAGAAAGCAACTGGATCACACCCAGATCAACACAGACACCATTGGATAGTCTGAAGCAGCCTGGATTTACTGAAGTGCTGCTATTTCCCACCTGGAAAAATAACACTGCACAGAACACACCTGTGACCACTGAAGCATTTACACCACTCAACCACCACCCAGAAACTCATCAGGGCTTTCATTCCTAACCCTGCAAATACACTAATTAAAATTATTTTAGTAACATTTGATCATTTTCATGGTGAATGTGCAGAAAAAATCCAGCAGTTTAATCCCATCTGAGTGTCCTGCAAGCCCCTCCTGAGTGTGGCTGTGAAAGACACAGCCTTCACCAACAACTGCCTCGAGGAGAATCCCAGGAATCTACTCCCAGTACCTCTAAAAACAACAACAAAAGAACCTACATTACACATTGTTTAGTTCTCTCAACTGCCAGAACATTTCTAATTGTTTCTGAAGAGTCGTCTTCTTTTGTCACTGCTAAAATCCAGAGACTCCTCAATTAAAGCAATTCCATTAATCAGCCAGGAAAAAGCAGAGTTCCAGAGGAAGAAGCACCAAGCAACACTTCCCTGCACTACCACAGCCCTATTTCTCTTTTCATGCTTTCCAGCACCTCGACTCCAAAGCACCTTCAACTCCACCCCAGTGCCAACTGAAAAAGACTCCACAAGTGGAATAGCTGGTTCTGTGCCAGGCTCCCAGCCAAGAATAATCCCTGGGCACACACACTGCAGCTTGTCCCTGAGCTGGGCACTAAATTGAGTCCCTTCCCCACCACGTATGTACAAACTCTACTCTCATAGAAATCTAATCAATTCTGGTCCCTCCATCTCTGTCAGCTGGAATGAAGCAGCAGTGAAGGAAGTCTGTAGTGTGACACACAGGAAAAGGGGGAAAAGGAAGCAGAGTTGGCAGCTGGAATGAAATACACCTCATTTTCTTAGGAAACAAAGCTAAAAGAGGTGAATTGGCCAAATAAGAATTGGTTGTGATTAGTGAACTAGACGCAGAAAGCACCGCAGAGTCTGCAAAAGGCAGGAACCCCACCAGTCACACACATCCAGCTGATTTCTGTAGTTAAAATTAGCATTTTACACCTCTTTGTTTATATAACAAATACACCAAACAGATTTAATTCGTGTGCAAGAAACTACTGTAACAGCAGCTAATTTTAATGGTAACCCTGCAGATGATGTGAACTCAACCAGCCTAGGGCTACTTGTAAACTTACAAAATAAATAACAAAACACACTCCTCAGTCATCATTAAAGCATTTCCATTTAGCTTTATTACAATAGAAACGATATTTAGGATTCTGTGAAGCACAAATATCGTTATAAATTCAGTGTAATGCAAGAAGTCCTTTCAGAGGTTGAAACAGTCATTCCAAACAACTGAGAATGCAAATTAAAGTGCTTTTCTGCAGTAGAAAATTACACACATCCCATGGATATTTAGGGATTTGGTGTGGTTTGGGTTTGCTTTGGGGTTTTTTTGTTGTTCTGGTTTTGTTTTGTATTAAATTATAGTAAACTCCTATTGCCATTTTTCTCCCAGATGCTGCTCCTCACTTCCAAGAACCCCCTCCAGAATCTGAACTTTAGGACTATTAAATCTGCCAGGTTTGACAGAGGGAGCAGGGCAGTGCCATGGATATCCAGAGCATCATCACACCAGTAGGATTTCCCCAGAAATGAACACACCGAGTTCTTTGGCGTTCAAAAAGATCCGGTAATCCTGAAAGTATCTTCTTGTCATTGAAAAGAAACCATTCAAATGGTTGCCTGAATTTCTCTGGTGGCTTCACACCTGCTCCCCAGGAGATTTGGGTTTATAACATCCTCCTCTAACACGTCAATTGTTAGATAAATTATGCTCAGCCTCCTAATTGCCTCTGCCACTGTTGGTACTCAGGCAGGTTTGAACAAACAGGGATTAAAATAAATCTGCCTCACGGTAGGAAACTCAGCCCAAGCATCCTTTTGGTATCATCCTGAATCCCCCCCCCCCACCCCGGGAGGGTTCCCAGCAGCCTCCCCTCTGGAATTTTGCATCAGCTCCTGGGGCACTTTAATCCAAGGCAGTTTAAAGTGTGAGTGGCTGGAAGGAAGAACAAACTCTTGAGGAACAGCCCACATGCTACAGACGCCTTTGGGAAAATGTTCAGTTGTTCTCCAAAGAAATCATGAGAGACTGGAGAAAAAAGCAGCTTTTAGTGCTTTGTGGGAAGGGCTTAGAAAGAGCTTCTGACCCCACAAAATCAGGGAGAAAAATACTATCAAAGGCTTGAGAGACCTTCAGTGTCACACTCAGGCCGACTTCACCGAGCAATGGAATTCGTTTGGTAAAGAACCAACCCAGTGAAGGAGGTAGTTTTGTTTTACATTTATTTAAAAGCATCGAAGACACGTAGGTGAGAATGAAACGCTGTGACTGTGCATTACCCAGGCAGAGCTTTGAAAATATGTTGACACATGCTCTTTACAATTCAAAAAATACTGAAATAATTGCACATTGTTGGCTGCTGGAAGCCTGATGTTTTGTAATTAGTTTTAAGAACAGGCTAAACTGCTCTTTACAGGTGTTCCAATTCAAAGCGCATTTGCTGTTCCAATAATGGAGAAAAAAACCTGCATAATGAAAAAATTTCTTTCACACACCTGGTAATTTCATCAATGGTTTTGAAAACCTCACTATATAACAGGAATACAGACTTTTGGAAAGAGCATAAAACACACAAAGTTCTGTTTGAAATACCTGCCTGTAAGATGCAACATCAAAAGGAATGCGATAAATACATGAACTTTTTTGTGTGTGAGAAATTACAGAAATGCTTCCTCTCTTTTGAACTGAAGACATGCACATTGTGGAAAAGGTTTTTTCTCTTTAATGTGAGCTGTAACTCCACAGAGCCCAGGCAGAGACAGAGAATTTGGCCACTTACTTGCTTAGCAAATTTGCAGTTACTTTAACTGTTCATCTGTAAAGTCAAATGTGGTTTGACAAAGCTGACTTTAGTGGGTTACACTTCTTCTCCCTCCCTAAAATAAGTTCTAAGGCCATGGTCAGGTTTGCCCAAACAAGTAAAAAGACGGAGAGAAAGGAAGGAACTGCTGAGTAATCAACCAGGGGGAAAAGAATAGACACAGATTATAAGTGTTGAGCACACGCTGGAAAAGCAAGAGACTCTGAGGTTTGTGTCCCGGGATATTTCTGTCAGGAATGGGGCAGAGGTTCAACATCAAGTGCAGCTGCGCTCCCTCGGTGTCTCTGTGACCCACCTCACTGGGAAGGCTGCAAAACCCCAGTGCTCTGTGCTGTGGCACAACTGCTGAAAACGCCCCAACTCTTCCCTGAACAAATGCTGGGGCTGAGCAGAGCCCCTGGGGTGGGTTATTGGCTCCCTGCAGCCCCAGGTGGGTTATCCAGGTCCAGCTGCTCTGGGAACACGGGGAGATCCCAGCCCAGAGGTAACACAGGAGCCAGTTCAATGCACTGGATTTGTGGGGAACATAATTTCATCAGTTTGGGGAGCAAACCAAGGGACATGACTTTCAGAGGCTGCAAGGAGGGAAAAGCAAGACAGACAAGCCTTGACACAAAGGAAAAGAGGTGCTCAACTTCTGCCTTGTCCCTATGATGGACTAATCAGAAACCCTGAACACTGAAGTAGAAACTTCACCCATTATGCTGCTTTCAAGCTGTGTATTTTACATCTTTCCCACATATTACCCATCTATCCAATATATGATCCATTGCACTTCTGGCTCAACACTTTCTTTTTACATTTCCTTACAGACCATCATTCCTGCACCCTTTCAAAGGAGTCTGTTATACCAGAGTAAAAATCACAGCTCTAAATTAATCACATCTCTAAATTAAACACGTCTGATATCAAATCTGTTCTCCAGAACTCATTCTTTCTATTGAATCTTTTTCTGCTACAAGCAAAAATACCTTGTAGAGAATGTAATGGAGATGTTGAATTGAGATGAACAAGGAAGAAATGGAAACGTGCATCTGTAAACCAGCAAAACAAGGGCTAAAATGGCTGAGTGATAACAAAGGACACTCCTTGCAGGAATAAAGCTGAGGAGTGTTTGTGCCTCTGCTCTGATAAGGCTCCAGCAGATGCCTGGCCAGCACAACTGCCTGTGCCTCAAAGAGCAGAGTGCCAGCAGGGTTATGTCACGTCACAGATGTCATTCCTTTTCCTGTCAGCCCAACAGGAAAACATACTGCAGCTGTAGAGATATGGGCATTCCAAATAAGGGAAAAACGACTGCATCAGCCTGCACTGAAGATTTATGGAGGCTGAACTAGGCCAGATTCTAGAGCAAAGGAGCAGCAAAAAACAACCCTTGACTCCCAGAGGATATAAAACATCCATCTATGAAGCAGTTTGTTGTCACCAACAGGAAACCAAGGCAAGATAAACAGTGACAGCCACCACTGGCTCCATCCTGCACGGGGCACATAAGTGACACCGGCTACCCCGTGTCCGGGTGTCTGGGAGAGAACAAGAAAATGAGTGGGGACAATTCATGGGAGATTTTAAAAGTAAATACCACATTCCCTTCCTGTCAAGTCTCACACTGGGTTTTGTTTTACTCATTTCCTGCCACCTCAACACAACGTGAATGATTTGTGTGACACCACACTGATATCCTACAACCAAACACCAGCAGCCTCAGACACCTCGTCTAGAAACAATTACGTATGCCACAGTAATCTCGAGTGCTGATTCCTTGTTTTTAACTAAGTATCTACCACTTCAAAAGAGAACTGAAGGTAAGAAACTCTTCTCAATACAAAGTTTCTACATCGGAAATGCTGAAAAGCATTTAACCTGCCTATCAAAACAAAGACACTGCCCAAGGAAAAGCAGAGTAACTCTGGAAACGGTGTGGCCAGACACTGGGTGATATTCCCACTGTAACTTTTCCCTCAGTCCCTGGGATCCCCAGTGTTCCTGAGTGAGAAAAACTGGTCCATCAACTTCAGCCTGCAGAGAAAAGTGCTTCCAACACTGCTTGCAATCCAAATTAAATTGTCTTCAGGCCTCCCAAACTGAACTGACATCAAAATTAGAGGGAATTCAGTCATTAGCATTTCTCTGCCTGCTTGTAAAACCTGCACCCTCAGCAGAAATAGTTCATCTGACTTTTTTCTACAAACATACAGCATTCTGTACTGAACAAAAGAATTGGGGAAAAGACATGTAAAGACACAGAACTGCAACGTGCAAAATTCAAAGAAAAAAACCATAAAATGTGATAGTTTCCCCCCTTTCAGTATCACATCAGTAATTCCCCAACCACGAGATGTTCTTAAACAAAGACAGGACAATGGGGACCAAACAGGCCCTGCTACCAACTTAGAAAGGGAATTCATTGGATGTCACCTCATGATGAGGATTGTTAACTTTCACTAACTTTTAAGAAATGCTGCAAGAAGGAAAAAAAGACAAAAGTGTACACGAACATCATATGCCTTTTGCCTGGCAAGAGCAGCCACTGCAAAGAGCTGCACAGGATAATTAAAACCATTTGTGCAAACAAAGAGATGGTCTATTTTTATTCCAGCCATTTCCTTCTCCTGGTACAATCCATTTCGAAGATTACAACAATTCCTATATGCAAACCACGAAGCTAAAACCAGTTCACTGCTGGGATCTTTGAATGAGAGAAACACTTTAAATGGCTGGTTCTTAAATACCAGCACCAGAAAACAAGATCTGTTAAACCTGACATGCACAGTAACCCCCAGCACAGAGAATTAAACAGTGAAACTGGAATGGTTTACCACAAAGTTAAACAGATTTTTAAACTGCTGGATTGACTGGTACTAACTGGACATTAACTGGACTAACTCCTGCATTTGAAAAACCACTGCTTTTAGAAATTCATTTTGGCCTTCCAAATTGATTTAAAAAAATCTCTTGCAATCATTTTGTTTCAACATGCCACTCCATTGACTGAGAATTATGTTTCACCTTTTGTGATGAGGTTTCAGGAGAATTTCCAGTGGGAGTTCATGACCAGAACAAAATTACAAGCTGTGGAGTGGAAGGGAAGCAGTTATTTTGCCACCTGCACAGCAAGACAAATTGCTTTTCCTTCAAGAAACCAGGTTTTCAGGCCTGTTCCTTTACAGCTGGAAGTTTCCAGGTGTCATCACAGGCTGGCAGCACACAAAGTAAAAGCTCATTTGCGTCTGTGCCCTTTTATCGAGTTTCTCTTTTCCTCTTCTGGACACTGAAACATTCCCATTATTAGGACTGTTAGACTGTTATTACAGATCTCTAATAAAACAAAGGCATCAAGTTCTAGCAGCTACAACTCTCACGTCTTGGCGGAATTAATTACAGCTTCCCCTTTCAATTCTCCCACTTCCTTTCACTGTGAGACACGTCCTATATGGACCTTTTGGACACACAGGTTAAAGAAATAATGTCTGCCGTAACTTCAGGGTCATCCTTCCTCAGAGAGGAAGAAAAGACAGATTGAAGACAACAAACCCTTTCATATTTCACTTTTAAAACCCAACAACTGTTCTATTTCCAGGTTTTGATAACGGAAGTACCTAGAAAGTATAAACAACATTTTTTCCAGTGGTAACCTTGGCAGAGGATTTTCCCCAGGGACAAGCAGGTGGTTCCAGGCAGTCAGGGTTGAAGTGTGCACTGACTGAGCTGCCCAAGAACATTCAGTGTTTCCCATGAACAAAGACAATATTCTGCAGCACTGCAGCCTCGGGTTTGGCTCACCCAAGGAACTCCCTGACTGCAGCAACACACAAATTTATTTGGTAATTTGGAGATCGCGTTTCTCAACGAGTCTGATTTCACCAGAAAGGCCAACTTTGAGCCCAAAGGAGCCCTGAAGAGCAGCATTCATGTAGAACAGAATTACCCAGTGAGAATCTTTGTTGTGCCTGCCCATAAAATCCCCTTTAGGCTCCTACAAATCACAGACCCTAGCCTTGGGCATCTCAGCCAAATATCCCTGGTGCTGTCAGCAACAGAATGCAAAGGAATCTTCTGAAGAACTTTACCGAAGTCCCTTCCTCCCTGTTGCCATGGGAAAAGGAAGGAAAGAATTTATCTGGAGACCTCTGCTTATCGCTGCTCCAGCTGCCTGACATGGAACCACAACCTACAAGCCACTTATTCATGCTATTCAATTAAATTTTAATTAGGGCAGTGATATCATCTTAATGGGATCATCCACAGCAAAAAAATATCAAGTCAAAATTTTAAGTTATTTCCCCCCCTCCCTTTAAGGCATTTTCCTACTTGTAAGCCATCAACTGATGATTGCTTGGAATAATTTAAATCATCTCCCTTTTACTCATCTTTTTGCAGTTTAGTCAAGTTTTTCTGCAATGAAAGAACTTAGTAGAAATAGTCAGGAAAACCAGAAATTAACATTTCCACATTTAAAACAAGGATATTCAAGGATCAAAAGCTGCTTCACATAAAACACAAGAACAAACTTGACAAGATAAAAATATCCCCCAAAATTTAGCCTGTTTTGAAGTGCCCAAGAAATTAAGGGCAAGGAGACAAAATACCCAGAACTTTGGTACACTGCCTTTGGTACAAAGCCTTGTGAGAATATTCACCCAGGATGAGAAAAGTGTGTTTGGTTTTAAGCTCAGGCATTTCTGAACACAACCCAAAGACCTGCCAAGCAGCATTTACACTCCCTTCCCATCCACATATTTCGGTTCCCCTCCATGCTGCTCGTTTGAGCCGAACTGTGCCTAAAAATGATCTGAAAATACAACATAAATGAAAATGTGTTACTGAAAGCGCACGGGAGGAAACAAGGGGATCTGAAAACCAGCACACACTTCTAGGAACTGCTTTCTAATTTTGTCCCCGTTTTTTTATTTTTTTACTAGAACCACACATTTGGGCTGGAAAGGCCCCTGGAGGTCATTCTGTCCAACATCCTCCCAAAACAGGGCACACATCAACCTCAGACCCAGCTGCTCAGTGGCCCTGGTGTTCAGAGATTGCTCAGGTCAACATTGTTTGTTTCTGATAAACTGAGTATTGAACTGCTTTGCTAAAACCACAGGATAAATCTAACAGATAAAACAAATAAACAAACCAACCTTTGTTTAGTTACACGATTTAATTTGTAGAAGTGCAATCACTCTTGCAGTGTATGTTTGTTCATTCATTTCACACAGCCCCAGGTTGAAAGGCTGAGAAGAGTTTCCAAGCTCATTCCTTTGGAAGCATTCCCCAAATTTGGAAGTTATTTTCCAAAATAATTCTGGGTTTAGTGAAAGCAACAGCAATTCCTTTAGCACCCTAGGACATGTGTTTCCTTGCACCTTTTATTAATAACAATCCATAGAAAAGCTTCCCTTTTAATCAATTTAGGTTTCTTTTTGGTTTTGGTTTCTCCTTTACTTCCCTGCTTCTTCATTTTCAGCACTTGTCCATATTGTTCACATTCATGGAAAATCGAAACAATTCCTTTCTAAAAGCTGCATTTAAAAATCAGACTCTTGGCCTTTAGTTTGTATTAGGTTAATGTGTTTTCTCACAGGTTCTAATCTTCACTGAAAAACATCCTTATTTTCTTCCAGACCCATTTTCACCCCTGCACTGTGATCCTCCTAACAACTCCTTGCCCATTCCTTTAATTCCCTCAGTGTGGACATGACTATTTTCACACGTGACCCCGACCATGCTCAGCCACTTCATATCAAGACTCCCACCTTTCACTTTATTTTTTCAGAGGAGATTCTTTCTCAGAATAAATTATAAAAAGGAAACCCCAAAGTTTCTCACACACCATCACTGGAACGGTTTCTTCTGCACAAAATCGAGGCTAAAAAATTGTTTCCACAAACCTGCTAGAAAGATCTGACCATGACAGGTAAAACTAAGTGAAAAATCAGAGGGGCCACAGAGAGGGTAAAGGGATTGGAGCAGGACACAAGGGGAGAGGCTGAGGGAGCTGGGACTGTAAACCTGGAGAAGAGGTTTTTATCAGTGTGCACAAACACCTGAAGGGTTAAAAAGCTGAAGGCAAACTGTCCCCAGAAGCACTGAGGGATGGGACAACAGGCAGTGGGCACAAATTAAAATACAGGGAATAAGATGTAAAAACAGGGGATGGAGTTCTTTACTTTACTGTGAGGTGGTTGAACAGTGGGGAAATCACAACCCTCAGAGACATTCCAAACCCAACAGGACACGTTACTCACTGCTCTGACTGGCCTTGCTTTCAGCAGATGGGTTTGGACCAGACCATGGCCAGAAGTCTCCTCTAACCTCAATTATTCTGTGACTCTGAGTGCCCTAAACCAACCTCAATAATTCCAGTTGTACCTGTCCTGTTCTTCCTGCTTGTTCTCTTTAGGCCTCTGTCCCATTCCAGATTCCTCCTTTAGTGACAGCTATCGAGACAGTTACGTATATCGAGGATTTTTTGTCCAAACTGAGATTCCCTTTCAGTGCCCAACTATTGATACAGTTGAAGTTTTACTAGTTTGAACAGTACAGACTGCAGAAGTCACCACTGCACCTTCCTCAGGCTCAGTAATCTCCACCTTCAGTGTCACACCAATTTCTCCAGCTTTTCTCAAGTCTAACACTAAAATTCAATGCACAAGCCTACACGTTTCTCGCTTTTAAAAACTACTCCATTTCCCTTATTGCTGCTCTCTGTTATAAAGAGCAAAGCTTGAGTCAATCTACAACATGTCCAGGACTGTCCAGACCCAAGTGTTACATTTGATTCCTGACAATCAGGTGGTGTCAAACTGAAAAACACGCAGAAATCAAGGCCAACCTCAACTGTCCCAACAGAAAGATGCTCCTGGACACTTCATTTGCACACTGGTTTCCTGGTTTATTATCATTTTCTTTTGCCCTGATAAGAAACCTCATAAAACCCTCACAAATCACTGCCCTGGAACCTGTGATCTCCTGCCATTATTTACACAACAGAGATGGGGAAGTCCTTGAATGCTTATCACGGTTGATGCTCTGTTTATTCAAAAAGACAACCTGTTGATGCTTTTACACATTTCCTTCATTTTAACTCATATGGTAGAATCTTGCCTGAGCAAATCTGTTACAACATTTATCCATATGTTGCTCCAGAGCTCTCCTGTGCTTCTTTAAGGTTTCTGTCCCACTCTCTGCAGTACTTTCAATCAAACTAATTACTCTATTTCCCACTAAAAATATCCTATGCGTGACAAATTTAGACTGGAGTGTCACTTAAAGGATGCTGATCCTCTAACAGTTGCTAAAAGCCTCTCCTGGGTGTCTCTATAAATTAATTCAAACCTCAGGAGGAAAGAATGGCAGTGGAGTTTCATTTATGACCCTAAAACCAAACAAAAACGATGCTGCCAAAATTCCCAGTGATGTTTATACAGGTAACTTATTGTGCAGCACTACAGCTGCATTCCAAGCAGATAATTTCCCACCAATGTTGTAATTCCACATATCCACCCATTTTCCCTCATTTCCCAGCTCCCATTCCTCTCCCCTATCTGGTGAGAACACACACCCTCGCAGCACCACAGCTCACATCACTGCTGGGTTATTTGCCAATTAAAAAGGCGGAAATCATTAACATTCATGAGCAGATTTCACAAACTGCAGAACTGAATTTGATGCTCATGGGAAGAGAGATAAAAGACTAGTATCAGATATGTCAGAGAACCACTCGAGTTTTAACTACTTTGACTCGTTATTTTGTGACTTGGCAGCAGAAGGAAACCAATGATTTTTGCATTACAACTGTTTTTAAATGCATTTCAAAGGCATTAATTATTTCTGAAGTGTCAATAAGAAACACTTTCTCTACTATAAAATCACACAGTAAAACAAAATGTGGAGTCACTTTGTGTTCCACCAGCCACCTTTGCAGCTTTGGAGTGAGTCAGTGACTGACCCAGGACAGGATCCACCATCTCCAGCCATCAGTTTTCCCTCTGGTTTACAGCTCAGCACTTGCTCCCATGTATTTCCCCATTCCTTTCTCAGAGCTCCATTTCATTATCAATGGTTTGTGCACACACTTACTCAAACAAACCTGCAGAAAGCTTTTAACTCTGGGGAATGGAAAACCCCACAAAGCCTGACCATTCAATTACAAGATTACCTGGAGGCATTAGTAAGAACGACAACTTCACCCGCCCTCACAGTGCTTTTAAATAATGTTTTTACAAGTAGCCCGTTGCCTGTGAGGGGACTGGAAACCCTGGGAGCCTCAAATATCACAGATGGACCTTCCAAAAGCACAATGCTGGTGTCTGCATTAACCTACAGGTGGATTTTCAGGATGTCCCACGCAGGGCTGCCCAGCACACAACACACCTGGGTTTAAGTGTCCCATAGAATGGACGAAGCTTCAAGGAGCACAAAGGTACCTCCCTCCGAGTGCAGCAATGAAGAGACCCCCAGAGCCCTCCACCCCTCCCAAAAACACTGACAAAGGCGCATGGAGCTTTCAGTAGAAAGACATTGCCTACAAAAACTTGCTGAAGAGATTGTCACTGGAGTACCTGAGCAATAAATGAAATTGAACCAGACTCACAGCTCTGCAACCCAACCCGGCAGGGCTCAAAGAGCTGATGAATCATCCCCAGGGACAACTGAAATGTGCTGATCTTCTGAAATCTCTCAGAAAAGAAAGCTCTTTGTCACTTGGTGCTTGTGTCTGCTTTAGCAAAGTGATGGTGTGAGGCAGTTCCTGTTGATTGATTCATCTTTAACAACAACAACCCAAATTCTGACAGGTGACTTGTTACCAAGGTGCAACTCCATATATATTGCCCCATAAACTGCTTCTCTGAATATTCTTAAGCATCACAGCCAAAGAAACTACAACTGGAAAGCTGCAACAAAAAGTAATGTTCCTGTGCACTACATTCAGTATCAGCCAAAAAGAAAGGTTGCACCTTTCCAACCTAAATTATTTATTACTAAAGTAAAGCACTAATCCAAAAGGTGTAGTGGAAATTAGAATTTGGGGTGGAGGGCAGAAAGGATTGACACTATTTAAGTAAACCCTGAGGAATCTGAAAGTCTGCTACAGATCACTGTCTCTTCCAAAACTGCTGCAAGCAAAACCTTGAGTTCCAGAGGAATCCCCTTCATGTTTTCTAATTGCAGCAGAAGTCCATTACTTGCTTCCTGGGAATCTCAAAAGGGACCAGATGGCAACATGAAATTATAGTCGGGAAAGGGCAACACAACCATCGCAACCCTGCAAAATCTGAGTGACCGCTACATCCCAGCTCATGCCTCTCTGAAAAATAGAAACTACAGGAAAAAAGTGGCTTAAAACTGTACCACTCTTTCAATAGTCTCAACACTTCCCTTAAACTTGTTTTTTGTGAGGTTGCCCTAAAATTCCATTGCTTTCATCAGAAGCAGATTTCACAAATCTTGAGTTACCCGATTTTTCCAATTACTGTGATACATGAAACCCTTGAATGAAAGCCTTTACACCCTAAATGTTCTATATGAAGAACTGACAGTTGCACGTTAGAAAATAAAAAAAGAAAACAACAACAGAATCATCTGCTAAGAACAAACATGAATCACACCTTTCAATTCCAAGGGCCTCACCACACGGTGGGGGCACAACTCGAAGGCCACAGGTCTGCAAAGAAGCTTAGAACTGGCTCCTAAACTAAAACTAAACTGGAAACGTGAGCCAGAGGCAGCTGCACAAGGGTCAGGGGGTGCAGATGGGCAGCTCTGCTCCATCAGCCTGATGGTGCTGAAGGGATGGGCCCACCTTCCCCTGGACTCTCTCAGTCCTCCTCTCTCTTTGTGACAATTCCAGTTCTGAACTGACAGTCACTGACCTGGTTAAATCCAGTAAATCTTCAGCAAAAAAGCCTCTGGTCCCTAATAACTGCAAAACATTTAAAAAAAAAAAAGGCATAACTTTGCATGTCCTGGCAAAGTGTTCTGTGCGGGGAAAGTAAATCAGTGTGAACACACTGCACCCCACATCCTCCCCTTCACAGCTTCCCTGGCCATGCAAAGCAAAACCAAACCACATACAGGTCCACAGGATTATAATGTTGTGCAACAACAAAATACCCTTCCAGACACAAACCCCGAGTCTAAACTAAGTGATGACTTCTGACAAGTGCTCTAAATTTTGTTCACAAACTTCATCCAGTTTGTAATGCAGCAGAACCTTGCTGTGTTGGATCAGAAGTCAGGAGAGCAGACACACAAAGTAGAGGTTACTACTGTCCAACAGGATCAGAATTTTCAGGAAGCAAAGAAATCCCAGCTGTGACCAGGCTTTCTCTCAGAATAGATCCCATCCCTGTCATTACTGTCTGCAAAGTCCCTCCTCTCTCCCATCACCCACCCTTAACTGGGAATTTCATTTCGTTGGTGTCTTCTCCACTCCAACGGAGTTCAGTGGGAGCTCCCAGCTTCAAAGTGAACAGGCATTAATCCAAAACCATTTTCACCTCTAATGCCCCCATCAGAACAGAATTATTTTGTTCACGTCCCAGATGAAAGCAAGACTCCACTTAAATGTTATTTTTTGCTTTAATAACTCAAATTCTCACTAATGCCATAAGTCTCGTAGTTCTGAGAGCCTGATGAGGAGTGGAAAGGAACAGAGTCACGACGTGCCACACCTCACAGGACTGTGTTTAAAACCTTTAAACCATGGAGAATATCTAAATAAACCACCAGCAATGTCAACACAGAGCAAATCCACCTGCCCAAACCAGATTTCAGAACAGGGGTTAAATACCCTCATTCAATGGGTGCACAAAGAACAATGAGGACACCACTGCTTATTCATTGACCTGAACTAGATTTGGTCCAGGCAAATGTTTAATAAATGCAGAGGTGCTCTGGAAATCCAAACGCCATGTTTGCAGAAGGCAGAAAGGATCTTGTGTTACCTCACTGATAAACTCAATTTAACATGCACAGAAGAGAACATGCCAATTACCTGCAGAAGCACTACTGCCTGTGGATCCTAAGTTCTCCTCTGTATCTTTAGGGGATGAACACTTGAATGGAATTAGGGAAGTGACACATGGCCAGTGTCCATCTGAAAACACAGGTGACACCTATGGCAACTTTTAATATAATGGTCAGAGTTTTGCTAAACCTTCAGCATTTCCCTCCTCTTTCCTGTTGCCATTATACACACAATTCCCCTTCAAACAGCTGGGATAAGCAGCAGCTTTCAAGACTTCAATATTGATGACAACACACGCACTGGCTCAATCAGACATTTAAGAACCAAAGCAGCTTTGTGATCTTTAAACTGGTATCTTTATGTCCCTTCCAGCCCAAACCACTCTGTGATCCTGAGGCAAAAAGAAAGCCAGTGTCAGGCTGGTGCTTTTTATCTTCCAAGCGCAGGCGTTTTCTTTCTCTCACTTTGTTGATAAAGTGCCCCTCACATGCAGGATGGCCCAGGAGGCCTCAGCCTGGAGAGAGAGGAAAGGGTGCTCAGGCAAAAACTGGGGACGATACTCAGCTCATCGCTTTCCCAGGAATTAGCAAGCCTTGGCTCCAATTCATTATCACCTTATGAACACGTTTATATATTGATCACCACGTTTTTTATATCACCTCTTACAGCAGCACGAAATACACACCAAATACATGCAAGGCACACACTTGCAGAGAGGCAAGTCCTATGAAGAGAAATTAATCAAAGTGATCCCATGATCAGTTAATTCAGGCTCTGAAGAGCCAAAGTAAAAGAGCTTTTAAGATGAGGAATCCTTACACAGAAAAACCTCACTCCATCTGGCTGCTTTGCAAATCAAAAGAGCAGCAGCTCATGGCACTGGGGGAGCAAAAAAATCAGAGTTGTCAGGAATGGAGGAGGATTCAGTGCAACAGGTCTTGATCCATCTTGTGTTTACGAAACCAGCAGAGAAGAAATAAAATTTGGATATCTAAGCACTCCAACTGTTAAGCAAGAGCAATGATTATTAATACATTAATTAAAAGACACTGGGGACTGAAGCAGGCCCCAAGGATAGAGACTGACAACAAGGATGTTAAAAATTAACAGAATCTGCTGTTCTATGTCTCATCCTCTCCCCAGCTCGCTCAGCATCAAGCCTTCCTTCACCTTTTCCACTGTTCAGGATGAGGCAAAGCTAAACCAGGCAGTAAGTTATGAATGACTGGCTCGGGCTAAAGTTCCACCCCAATCACGTGAAACTAAAGGAATCAAAGAGCTTATTTTATTTTACAGTAAATGACCAAATTTTATATTCTTGATGGATATGCAATGGCTATCCATGTGATGAATTGATGCATAAATCAGAACCAAATTACAGACCTGTCTTGCCACATCTTTTTCTATTTCAAGATCACTTTAAACTTTACCTGATCTTTTCCTAGAAACAAAATTCATAAAGGTATCCAGCTAACACTTGGAAAGAAAAAGTATGTTTAAAGGCCCTCTTGACAAAAACCTAGACCTATAAAGAACACAAAACAGAGCATATGAAGGTTTTATAGAGGCTTTGATTAACACACTCCTCTTGAATCTCCAGCTTCCATATCACCACCCACCAACCCCAGAACCTGAGATCTGCATGTTTTGGGCAAAGGTAAATCCTCTGACTTCTTGATGAGAAACAAGGTTCCACATACTAAAATTTGAACCATCCCATGGAAGAGATTTAGGCTTTTTCTTGTTCAGCTCCAACTTCAGAATCCAGGCTGTAGAGGCAAACGTGCCTCACTGAAACAAAAGGCCTCTCCCAGCAGCAGAGTTGAGAATAGCTCGGGCAGGTGGGTGGAAGGCAGGAATTATTAGTTCCTAAAAGGGAGGACTGTAATAAAACTATTGAAAAAAAAAAAAAAAAAGAACAGCATACTGCCAAGCATGAAAAAATTATCTGAATTACCAGTGCAACAAGACCTGTATCGTGTTTCCTCAGAGCAGGGAAAAACCTGCTGTGCTTTGGTGCAGCAAAAGCAGAAATTCCAGGCATAACTTGAGAACTGATCAGATGAAACAGGGCCTGGGTTTCTTTTTTTCCCAGTTTGTTGCAATGCTTTCTATGAAGTGTAATTTGTAATTCTTAACAAAAAGACCAATCCTTCAGCCTGCACTACAGTAAAACCCAGCTGCCAGTCCCTCGCAGCAAATGCCCAAATCTCCATTGCTTTATTCTTCAGAGGAGGGGAATGAAGAGCAACAACCACCCTTCTCTCCCCAAAACATGCACACAATTAGCTCAGGTAACACTCCAAGAAGGACTGCTTGAAACCTTTAAAAATACTCAATTTATGAGACAGTAAAGAGTAAACAACTAGAACAACAGAATACTCCCATGCCAGACTATAATCATGGCTTGTCTACTTCCTCTTCTGAGGAGAGCACACACTTCCAAGGCTCCTGCAGCTGGGCAAAGTACAGTTACAGCAAGGACTGAGGCCAAGGCTCCTCTGGGCTGTGCATTCACTCCCCTCAGGTGGGGGAGCACAGAGCAGCTCCCGAAACTACATCCGAGTACAGCAGATCACAAACCACAACACGGGACACCCAAAGGAAAAGGCACCAGAACCGCCTTCCCAGGAGCTTCCCCATGTGCAAGGACTCCTTCCTCTTTCCAATCCTGCACATTCTTTAACTTGCTTTTAAGCAAAAATCGAATCGGTTTTGCTGCTTGAGAAGTACCTCAGGATGGTTGAATACACAAGGTTTAAACAGCCTGAACTCACAAAAGATGTTTGTAGAGATGCTATCGCTGATACTGATAATGGTGTCGAGAAGTAACTTGTCTACTGTTTATGCTGTAAAACAGGAGAAAATCAAACATTTTTCAAGCGGTCCAAGGCAAGCTCGCCTGCCAGAAACAGAGATTAATTCAAACTCTACAAGACAAACACCATCCTGTTTACTATTAGCTTGTCTATTCCGCAGTTAATCTTCCTTAAACCATTTGAAACTCAGAAACAAAGAAATGTGATAACTCCACGTTTCAGGTCTGTTGCACGCCAGAAGAAACAGAACTTTAAGAAGGGAGAGAAAACTGGAAGAAAGAAAAAGAGGTGATGCTGCTTAACTAATAAATTCATACAAATAATCTTCTCCCAATCGCTCTTAAGCCCCAAAATAACTTTAATCTGTAAGAAGCTTTCAAAGTTAGCTCTCAGAAGTCTCAGTTATTTTCCACTGCAACATCATCTTTCACATGTGCTGGAGCAGTGCTTGTTCTAAAGACAAGAAAATGCACTTTGGGGACAGAATGTTATGTTTTGTTCCAATAATCACTTGGAGGTGAAAGCATTCAGTGCAATGATTAGATGTCAGCTCAATCACAACTGAAAACACAGACTAGATCCAGCTCAGGTTTAAACAGCTGTAGTGAACAGCAATGCAACTGTAATCAAATCAGAACTGCTCCGGATTTTTGCTTCAAGAAGACATAAAACAATTCTTTTAAAGCATTAAAATCCTCAGAACCAAAGACAGCTTGCAGGTCGTGTTTTGTTCTTAAATGCCTGTGCCTTTTCTCAGGTAAATACAAGCTGGACTTACAGCCACTCTCTCGACACAGGAATACCAGACCGGATTCCTCTCTTTCTCTTGGCAAAGGTTGAGTGGCAGGATACCAGCGACCAAACAGTGACAAACTTACTAAAACAAGCAGTAATATATTGGGAAAGGATAGCCTAAACTAGGCTGGTTTCTGAGTGCTCCAGGTCTAACGAAGGCAGAGAGGAGTTGTGCTGGGGATATTCCCGGAGCTCAAGGGTAAAGGATGGCACACACCACCCCGAAGTGCTACACCTGCGCCTCTCTGCACCACACGGACATCAGACCCTCCTCTGCCTCTCTAATACCCCAAACTCCAGCTGCTAAAACAAGCGGAATTCTTGGATACCGGCGCAAATCGGACAAACACATCCTCGAATAGCTTCTCCTGCTCTGATCCGGCTCCTCCCGGCACACAAGGTCACGGCAGCTCTGCGGGAGCGGCGGGGTTAACAGTGTGTCCAGAACAGAGCGGCGGCACCGGCGCTGCCATTCCCCGTGTTTACCGGGGGGATCTCAGCCCAGGACACAGCCCCGGCCGGAGGGGGCNCCCGCAGGGTCCCCGTGTCCCCCCGTGTCTCCCCCTGTCCCCCCGCTCACCGGCGCGGCCGCGGCTCCGCCGTCCCTCGGCTCCAAGATGGCAGCGCGGCCTCCGACAGACAGTTGACAAAGTCGGGCGCGCCCTGCGCAGGCGCAGAGTCCCCGCGGAGGCCGCTCAGGGACTACAGCTCCCGACGTGCCCCGCGGTCCGCACGACGCATGCGCGGTACGCCGGTGTCCAGGGTGTGCCCGGAATAAGGGAGGGATCCAGGGGGAGCTTGAAGCCCCTTCAGAGCCTGAAGGAGCTCCAGGAGAGCGGAGTGGAGCTGTGGACAAGGGCGTGGAGGGACAAGCCGAGGGAGAATGGCTTCCCACTGCCGGAGGGCAGGGCTAGGTGGGATGTTGTGAAGGCATTGTGGGCCCTGAGGGTGGTGATGCCCTGGCACAGGCTGCCCAGAGAGGCTGTGGCTGCCCCATCCCTGG
>WEKX01022405.1:0-25687 GCA_013390025.1 Pitta sordida
ACAGCCTGCTCCCGTGCCTTGAAAATTCCTTAAATAAACCAAGATCTGCCCTATGGAAATCCAGCTTAGCTGTTATACTGCCCCCCCCTCTTTGCTGCACTATTTATTGAGAATTTTATTATCTCATGATCACTACATCCCAAACAACCTCCAAAAGCCACATTACCCACCAGATCATCCCTATTTGTGAAAAGCAGGTCAAGATAAGCCCCACCTCTGGTGNTGAAGTGGAGAGGGACTTAGGTGTAATGATTGACAGGAAACTGAATATAAGCCAGCAGTGTGCCCAGGTGGCTAAGAAGGCCAATGGCATCCTGGCCTGTATCAGGAACAGTGTGGTCAGCCGGACTAGGGAGGTTGTCCTTCCCCTGTATTCGGCGCTCGTCAGACCACATCTTGAGTACTGTGTCCAGTTCTGGGCTCCCCAGTTTAAGAAGGATATTGAGCTGCTTGAGAAGGTCCAGTGAAGGGCAACAAGGATGGTGAAAGGACTGGAGGACAAGCCCTATGGGGAGTGACTACGGGAACTGGGGTTATTCAGCCTGGAGAACAGAAGGCTCAGAGGTGACCTCATTGCTGTTTACAACTACCTGCGGGGAGGTTGCCGCCAGGTGGGTGTGGACCTCTTCTTTCAGGCTGACGACACCAGAATGAGAGGACATGGCATTAAGCTACCCCAGGGGAGGTTTAGACTGAATGTGAAGAAGAGGTTTTCCACAGAGAGAGTGATCGCTCATTGGAATGGACTGCCCAGGGAGGTGGTGGAGTCGCTGTCCCTGGAGGTGTTTAAGAGAAGACTGGATGAGGAGCTTAGTGACATGGTGTAGCTGGGGGGTGTAGGGCTGGATGGTCCTGTGGGTCCCTCCTGGCTTGGCGTGGCCTGTGCACCTGTGAGGGAACTAGGTTTATGTTCACCACTCTGAGGTGTGTGTTCGGTCTCTGTATGGGCGTTAGATGGTGAGTTGGACTAGATGATCCTTGTGAGTCCCTTCCAACTCATAGTATTCTGTGATTCCGTGATCTTGAGATGTCCTCCAATTTTTTATAAAACCATACTTCCATCCTTTCAACTGCATTCATGCTGACGCGTAAGGTAACATAAAAATCTTCTCCGCCCCTATAATAATTTCTCTTTTCCTTTGGAGAGTGAAATGTTACTACTCTGAAGCAGGATGTAGGAAAAATGGACATGCCACTAAATCCACAAGCACAATCTGTGGAGAATGCATCAATGTTCAAAGCAAAACAGCTTTCCACTTCCCAAAACAACTCGTAGGATTTGTCATACCAGATCACACTGTTACTCTAAAATCCAGCACTGGCCAATATCTGATGCTACACAGAAAACTGAGTAGCAGGATATCACACCTGGCTAATCTTCAGAGATTTGCTCTTTAATTGCTAAACAGAGCAGAAGAGAAACACCCTGAAGCTCCTCTTGGGCTATGTAAGTCATTTTAATTATGTCTAAATTCAGCAATATAGACACCTTCAGATGACACTGCATTAAATGAACTAAATTAGAATTACCTTCTTGCATTTAGTTGATCAAGAAAATTTAGATAAATGTTCAAGTAGCTAGAAATAATACAGCCATATTTCCCGTAAAAGCTACATTACTAACGTGACATCACTAGTCACTACATGAATAGGTATTGCTAACAAGCTTGTACCATTTTTTTTCCCCTACAGCCAAAAGGATCAGAGCATTCCACGGGACTGCTAAAATTGTGATCTAGGCTAGTATAAAATTACTGTCCTTAATAGTAAGGAGGTTACACTATTTCCAAAACTCAAAAAATATGCTTATGGATCAGAGCACAGCAAATAACAACAACAAAAAAATCATTAAGGGTTATCACATCTGATTCCACGAAATTTATCTCACCTGTTTACTGTTGCCCTCTCTCCCCCCTTTATCCCCACCTTGCACCCAGTCCTTCTTATCTTCTGTTTCTGGCTCTGCCAGAGAAAACTCCAAACAGATAAATTTTCACAGAAAACATCACTCATTGTATCCTGAAATAATTCTCAGGCAGTGATAAGAAACAATGAGGACAGAGGAGTCACATTTTTGTAGTGAATGGTTACAACAACTATCTTTGACAACATGATATGAAAGTCATTTATTCAATCCAAGACCAACATAACGATTTCATGGGAAAAAATGAGAACCCTTCATACATTACTTCTTATGACTAAATTATGCCACACTCAGCTCACATTTTTCTCAAGTTATCTCATTTGCTTTACAGATTGATGATCGTCTTTATGGCTAAGCCTCCATATTCTACAGGATAAACATTTCCAACCTACTCATCAATCTGTCACATTCCTCACGTTTTATGACCTTCTTCAACTTAGTGAAACTACTTTTGTTGGCAGAGTAGACTACAGTACAATTGGTTTTCTCACCATTTGAGATAAACAAGATGGACTTTATCTGTCTTTCCTCATGTCTTTCAAACACTTTTGTACAGACATGACACTGTACATGGTCTTGGTAGGCTGGAGATTTTTTACAGAACTAACGTCGGTAATTTTTAAATGGGCAAAGATTGATTTTGAAACAAAAGAAAAACAATTAAAATTTAACATATTTTTTAAGGTCACTCACACTAAGTATTTCCTATTACAATTAGCCCTTCACTATAAACCAATCCACTGAAGGTGAACCACTTCATCTTAACAACTAAGATTCTTATACTCTGGAAAAGAAAATGCAAAGGTTTTCTATTTCTATTGACTGGCTTTAATTTTCTGATACTGGCATCAGAAAAGGCTACTGGTAAGGAAAAGACCGAGAATGCCTACTAACTTAGGGCAAGGTTGTCTCACTGTAACTCTCCCCGGCAAGGAAGTGGCAGATAGTATGGGTCCT
The DNA here is from genome assembly GCA_013390025.1 of Pitta sordida. NCBI lineage: Eukaryota > Metazoa > Chordata > Aves > Passeriformes > Pittidae > Pitta > Pitta sordida. Next base: position 2,882 of record WEKX01022405.1, read on the forward strand.
AATAAAGAGGGATTACTATTAAGCAATGGTAGTTTTATTAGCATCACTGCTAACAGTCTTAGCTGTCATGCTACTTCCTACATTTTACCATCTTGTTTCTGAGAAAGCCATTTATTATTTTCTGGACTAGTTATGTAATAAACAGACATTGTCTAGCCCTAAATGTTTTTAATCAACAGAGAACTTTATATTCAGCCCATTAGAAAAAGAAGAGCTGCCTATTTCGTATATAAAAGCTCTCATTTGTAAATGCTTTATCTACTAAATGTTGCACTAAGAGAAAACAACCTACTTGACTACAGAGAAAAACTAAAGATGTTTCCAGGAACATGTCGCTCATTCCCTCCAGGGAATCTGAAAGGAGAATATGGTAGAGACGAGGTTCATTTCCCGCCAGGAAGGCAGTAGTGCCATTTAAGAGATCCTTGTGGGTCCCTTACTGTGTGATTCTGTGTGTGTACTTAGACAAATTAGAACATTTTGAATAATCTATAACAGCTTTGGCTCTGGGTTTCTTTAAGTGAAGTCAAAAAGTTTCACATTCATTAAATTTAGTGAAATATGAATCACATAAAAAAAGAAACCAAATTAAGCTGCAAGTCACAATTGAATTGATAAAAGTTAATCTTCATATCTTCACAGATGTCAAGACTTTGAGAAATAATACTATCTGCAGCAATGCCATCCAAGCCAAGATCACAAAATCACAGATTATTTTGTGTTGGAAGGGACCCACAAGGATCAAGTCCAACTCTTAAATGGCACCACTGCCTCCCTGGAGGGAACCGAACCCCCGGACTCCCACATGAGAGACAGGGACACTCATTGGTATATTAAACTAGCCTTTCTCAGTTCATGTCCACCCAACATAATTTGAATATGACTAAATGTATGGGACTAGAAACTCAGTATTATGGCTTAATGTCTAAATGTCTACCCATATTGGCAATACTTTTTCTTTTGACTAACAAAAATCATACAATCATAAAATATCTCAAGTTGGAAGGGACCTATAAGGAGCATGGACTCCAGCTTCAGCTCCTCGCAGGACTACCTAACACTAAAACATATGGCTACGAAACCATATGACTAAGGATCTTGTCCACAAAATCCTTGAGCTCTGACAGGCTTGGCGCTGTGACCACTTCCCCTGAGAGCCCATTGCAGTGACTAATCACCTTTCCCTAAAGTACAATTTGAACTGCCCTAACAGAGCTCAGATATTATAAGCTGATATGAATATCAGTCAAATTACAGTTTTACACTTCTGAATTTCCCCTTCTCCTACGTTCCTCCTGGCCCTCAAAAGGAAAGATAACTGCATTTCAACATTTCCAGCAAACTCTATGCCCATCATTATTGTTCAGCTTCCTGTTTTCCTTTATATCCATCCCCATCTCCTTGAAGTGCTGTTGTCAGTTTGGCTGTCAGTGTTGACCATGTCAGATACCCCAGAAATAGATTCATTCAAGAGGGTGAAAAAATTAATGTTACAAGGTGGGATATGGAAAGAAAAAAAGCTGTATTACATTTATCTTTTATGAAGAAGAATCCTGAAGATAAATGTTCAAAAATTGGTTTTGGAGATGTATTGAGTCAAACCTCAAGTAACCCTTGTTTGGAAGTGCAAGGATATCACCTTTTTGTGGCACAACTTGATCTGAAGTAGGATCAGCACTGCTAACCAGATGGGAAGCGACAGCTATCATGCCTCTGCAGTGGAAAGCTACCAAAGTACAGCACTTTTGAAATGCTGTTCACTTTTCACATTGAAAAGTTACTTGGCCTGAGGCTAATTAACATTTTAGGGGGGCTGGGGAATAGAAAGAATCGAACACTGCCAGCAGGGCCATTTACAGTGTTAACTCCAGTGGACAGGTTTCATTAAGCTGCTGGAGCCAGGTGACTGACCCTCTTTTACAGAGCAAACCTGCACTAGTTTCAGTGGAACTACGCTACTTATATGTTAAGAGCATAGCACAAATAAGACAGCACAACATTTTGCAGCAAAGTGTAATTCATCATGACATATTACAAGAAAAATTTAGAAACATGAAATCCAGTGAAAAATCCTTTAACCAAACCTGGAGACAGGCAAAGAAAAATCCGATCATAGTTATATAAGGGAAGATGACAAGATAAACCTTTTCTATGTATCTATTATTTTCCCCTTTCTACTGTACTGCATATCTAAAATTGCAGACTCCTGAACAGCATTTGGAGATTTTATTTGCTTTCTAGTTACATAGTCATATTAATTGCTTCATATATAAGGACAAACCATACTGACACAGTTCGAAAGAAAAAATTGTCTCCATTGTATGTGCTCCTGCCATCAGAAGAGATGAGTATGCCATACTCAAGCAGCTCAGCAATTGCACAGCTATCAAGGAATTGTCACCGCTGCACAAGCAGCAGGAGCTGCAAGGCCACCGTAAATTGAGTCAATGACTGAAGAGGTCTGTGATACAGATGAGTAACAAAACCATGCTGCAGTTTCCCTACTGCTCTTCATCACCCTTCTGGAGTTGTCAACCTTGGAGGCACTCATGTTCAGGGTGAGAGCCAGCCTTCCTCTCCTCCCATTGGGCTGCAAAAGTAACTGTGAGATCTGTTTTGAGTGAACAGGATTCCACATAGGCATGCACAGGCAGATTCTCAGACAAGTAATTCTTAATTCTGCTATACATAGTTCAAACCATCAGACTTGACCTTTGCCTTTCACTTTCAAGTTTCCACCCTGTTTTATCCTTCTTGAATATTTTCCTATCACAGAACAATTTGTAGTTTTCCATATCAGGGCCATTCAGCAATTCAACAGCTCCTTAAAAAGCTAATTTAGGATTAAATATCACTTCTGACAAATGTTACATAACTTTTCCTATTTAAAGTCAGTATCAGGGCCAAGTAATTAATGATTGCAAATTATCAACACTTCAAAATAATGTCTTCACAATTAAATCCCACACTCATAAGCTTTCTTGATCTCCTTGATAAATTTGCTACATATAAGCTGGACTCCTCCTGTGTGTGGTAGTGGAAGATAATCCTTTTTCTTCATCTTTAGACGTACTGCCTTCCATAACTTTTTAGAGGTGCTCCCCACATCAGTACTGATGACAACAAGACAGGTGAAATTTGACTGCACAGGATCAGACAACAATGTTGCTATTCAGGAAACGCTGTCCAGTAGCCAAAGTGTAGCAGGGAAAATGAATCCATTTTTATTATTCTTTTCAGGTAAATAAAACTAAAATAGCTCCAGTGAAATCTCCATGAAAGTAAATGCTCTGCATCAGCTACCATACTGACCTCAGTTGAATGCCTTTATAGACATATATACATATAATCATAGCAGGCCATACATACTAATTTCCTTATCCCAGACAAAACTTACTTCACTGACATGCCATATGTGGACAGTCCCTAAATCAAATCAGAGTTATGTTCATGCTAACATCTCTTCCCCTGCAGCCACAGGTAGAGCTGCCTGTTTGCCAGCGTAACTTGTTCCAAAAAGAAATATGACATCAAGTTTCAGCCTACAGTAGACTTGACAGCAATGTTCCGCTGCTACAGTCACATCACAAAAGCTTAGGCACATCTTTAGCAGACATTTAACTCAAAAGTCACACCACAGGTATCGGCAGTTATACTCTGAGAAGCTCTTATCTGAAGACTTAAGGTTTTCTCTCTCTGTCTATTCTGTTTGTTTAAACAAACAGAAATCTAAACTGAATCTAAACTGAAAATCTGTTGAGTGCTACTTAGCTAAGGTACCTCCATAAAATATGTAATGCAAATACTCCTTAGGTAAGTCTAATTTGGAACATAAACTTTAAGGTTAATCATTTATATTAATTTCCTGACTAATTTGTGGTTAAATGCTGAGACAATTAAAAAAAGATCCTAAAAAGAAACAACCTAAAGGTTCTGTTTTCAAAGAGCAGTACTTCCAAGTCAGCCTGTTAAAGTGATCTAGGATAGGAGTCAATGAGGTTCAACATCTTAATAACACTGGAGCTACTTCTAAAAGAGAAAGTCCAGCTGTATTATTGGTCAGAAAACAGGATAGATACCTATAGGCCATATGCATGAAATGTTTGTAGTAACATCTTTGAGCTTTTTACACTTTAAGAACTGTAAAGCTGCATGGGGAAAGACACTAAGAAACTTATTGCCCAGTCCAAATAAACAGCTGAACCAAGCCAAACTCCATGCAGGGATTTCTATGCTTGAGCTTCAACTATACTTAAATCTTACCAAGATTTGGAAAAGTTTGCACTGGTCACTCATGATTAGCAGCATCACAGCTGCTGCAACACATGCCTGGAACACCACTCAGTCAGGTCCACAAGCCTCAGGAGACCCTGCTGTTGGTTGATAAATTTAACTGGTAGTCTAGCTATTATCGACATAGGCTTCAGTGATCTCCTTCTCTACTTGCTCACTGTAAATGTCAATACACACTGACTGTGATCTCCTGAAATGTATCCCACCTCACATACAAAAAACTACCACTGAAAGCCATGTCACTGCTGTGCTTACCAAGTGACACATGAATAGAAGAAATGGCTTATCATCAATAAAATCAAGCATATCCTTGAGAAAGGTCACATCAACTGTATGCCCACCAAAAAATTGAACAGAACTCCCAAAAGGATGTGTAAAGATGGCTCAAATGGATTAAAAATTGCATGCCACTTTAGAGGTCTCGAGTCTGGAATCAGTAGTTCAGTCTAATCATGTTTTGTAAGTGCCGGTGCCCCCAAAATTGGCTCTGGGTTTACTGCTGAGAAAGATAACCCCGGTCCCAATGAGATAACATGGTCACTTCCTTGAAAACTTTGAAATTAAGAAACAGGGAAGACAGAGGAGAAGAGCAGCAGCAGCCCAACCACCTCATGATACAGTCAGCCCCTGGGTATCACAGGCTCATGGGTCCAATACCAGGGCACGAAGGCCGTGAAGGCCATGATTCGCAAAGACAGCGAATTCATGAATATGCAATTAAGCCTCGTCCATCATCCTGCTTCCACCCCTGCCACTGGGCCTCCCGGCTCCTTCCCCTCACCGCTGCACAATGGATGGGATGGGGCAGGATGCTGCAACTATTAAAATGACACTTTTCTCTTTTTTTCCCCCTTTTTTTTTTCCTTTTTACTTTTTTTTCCCAGCCTTGGTGTGTGCATGCAAGGAATCAACTCCCTTGGGTCATCCCAGAGTTTCCCCACTTCACACGCCCACAGTGCCCAGTCCCATTCCACAGCCCCAGGCCACCGGCTGCCAGCCCCAGCCGCATGGGGGAAGATGAAGCTGGAACATTGTGTTCCAGATGCAGCATTCCCTCTGGGACCATGACTGGGAACAAGAAGAACTTGAGCCACCCACCCTGCAGACCCCGACCACACTCCCCCCGTGTCCCTTAAGGGCCCGGCCCGCTGATCCCCATGGGGAGGCATCAGTGCTTCCGAGAGGCAACTGGGCAGCTCACCCACCTGCAATCCCTGGGGACTGGGCGGGGGCTCAGAGGGGTGTCTTGTTATGAAGGGCCCTGGGCGATCGGCTCCCCAGGCACCGGCTGGGGAAGGGACCAAGGCTCTGGACACCATTTCGGGGGAAGGTGCTGCCACAAAATGCACCAGCACTGCCAGCCCCCCTCCCCCCACAGCCTCCCGAGCGCTCTAACCCTGCACTTATTGGTGGCCCAGCCTGCTGATCCCTGTGGGGAGGAATATTAAATGCATCTTGGACAGGCCAGACTGCACAGCTCAGGAGACCAAAGGGAATGGCTTCATGTCAGGGCTTATCGGAAGATATGTGTGTATAAAGCAAAATCAATTGTGGCAATGGGGTTGCCATGGCAATGGGGACCCCTGGTGCCACCCCCACCCAGCAAGGAGGCACCGCGAGGAGCGGGCCCACCGCCGCCCGCTGCTGCCCCTCTGAGCTGGATGGGCAGCAGCCCTGCCACTGTCCCCCGCTGCCCCTCCAAGCCGGGTAGGGAGTAGCCCCATCGCCGCCTCCTCACTGCCTCTTCTCTCCTTCCTTCGCTGTTCCTTCCCCTTGCCACTGCGGGATGCGATGGGACAGGATGGGATTGGGGCAGGACAGAACCGGGACCGAGACAGGACACCCCCACTGTCACAGCCAGGCCAGGCTGCGCCACTCCTGGCTCCCTCCCCTCACCACCTCCTCCCTCCCCTAGCAGTGGCTCCTGGGAGGTGCTTATTTACCTATTCCTGAGCTCATTTACATATTCATGGACTGTCTTCCTTCATGGCATTTTCTATTTGTGCAAGCAGCACTGCTTTTCCCTGAAAAATGAACAGCAAAAGATTGAAACCGTGGAGAAGTGGACTATGGATAAGTACGTGCCTTCTGTACAGGGACTACAGATCGTACAGCACTGAGTAGTGCTTACATTAATCAGCCAGTGCTAAATCTCTGTATCAGGCTGCTCTGCGGCAACATATTATGATACCTCTCAATATCTCATTTTCACAGAGGAGTGGGTAAACATTTTCCACCTGGATCTTTCCATAAAACATCTGAAGATGTACAGAATACAGCCTATACAGACTTATGCAGGCCATTTAAAGACAGTTTATACAAGAGTTATCAGGAAAAAAAGGCTTCAGGTGTTTCAATGAGATACGGAAACTGAAAGAAAGATGACTGGGGAGAGGGTGATCAATATAGTCTATTTAGATGAACCTTTCTTTAAGACATTGTCTCATTTTCGTACTTAGATCCACATTTCTTTTCCTTCAGCAGTGGATCTGATGGAAAGAGGGGTGGAAAGATTTAACAGGCTTTTCCAAGGCTTGGAAATTTATTAAAGTAGATTATTCTAACAATTTAGAGCTTTAAACTGCTGAATCAAGTTTGCTACACAAGGTTAGGTTGACAGACATCTGGAAAAAAAAAATCTATTAATCCCTGAAATACACTTGGTTAGCGGAACAAAACTTAAATCCAGACTTGGTTGCACTTTCTTAAAAAAATTAGAGTAAGTCTGTCATATATTTCTCTCAAAGAATTATACACCAATGGTAAGTCATGGCACTGACAAATATTTTTCCTCTATCACATTCATGCTGCAAAAAGCAGCAACTAAAGACTTATTTAAAACAAAAGATCTTATTAATGGGTTGTTACTCTCTATAAAATCTATTTCAGTTCAGTAGCCCTGATTAAGCCTCAATTTATAAAAGTGGAAAGAGGCCAATATAGAAAACCAGTGTAATTCCCTAAAAACATAGATTTTTTTAAGAGAGCAGTTCTGAAATGGATTACAAAGCTTTCTAATGAAAATCAATGACATTCTAAATTTAAATGCTTAAGGAGCAATCAAAGATTTAAAATGCAAAAAATGGAAACGTGCTTCAAACTTTGATTTTTTTCTTCTGTGCCCAAATCGGCTAGGTCGGTTCATAAGCTTAAGGCAAAAAAGTGACTTTTTGAACTACTGCTACCTGACCTAGGGTAAAGAAATGTCTTCACAGATCCAGATGTGGAGTTCTATGCAGGTAACATTTTCTGATAGACTGTCCACTGATGATGTGAAGTGATATTCTGTTTGCACCCACCCTTGGGATGCAGCGATCATGAGATCATAGAGTTCTCAATCGGCTACATGCCAAGAAGGGGCACAAATCAAACCTCCATGCTCGACTTTCAGAGGGCTGACTTTGGGCTGTTTAGGAACTTNGAACTAGCAGATGAACTCGCCAAGCCACTCTCCATAATTTACCAACAGTCCTGGCTGTAAACAGTATAGATGCTTTATTCATGCTTCACTGCCTGGAAAACATATGTGGTCCCTGCTCTGAATAAACATACTAATTTCATAACATGAGTTCTCATAATTATGAATGAATGAATGAATGCATGCCTGCATGCTGAAATGAATACCGAATACTAAGACCCCATAGAAAATTAATTTCCAGGAATCATCTTCACATCAATATTGGGAATTTTATGCAGACTACTATATTTAGCATACTTTGAAGCTTCCTTTTCAGAATTTCAGATTTGAGAGGTCAAATAAAATGTATTAGCTTAGAAACATCATTCCTCATGTATCATAGGAGAAGAGTAACGTTAGTCCATCAGCTTGAGACATAAGTAGTTTATAATCTCTACGAAATCTCTCACCTCCAAAAATATTTTTTACCTTTATGTCATGGATGGAATTTCTATTAACTCAAACTGACCCTTTTCTATATGAAATAATAATTTTACTCTTAACTACTTAATGTACAAGAATGCTATTTTATATACAATGTAAAAATACCACTGAATTAAGTTATATTTTCTTATGCTTACTAAGCCTGTTCATGCACACACACTTAAAACTACTCTGGCCTTCACTACAAACAGAAAACAAGAGCACCAAATTCTAGGTCTTCCGTGATCTACTGAATAATCACATAAACTATGAAGAAAATTGTCAAAAATTTTCTAGTAAAAGTGTATTTTTCCTGATTGATTGTGAAGGTAGAGAGATGTTCTGCAAACATTCACTATCTCAGGTAATTTATACCATTGTGCCATCAATGAGGAATTTTAAGTTACAGCTGTGAAAGAAAAGTTTATTGCCTTCTTTTTTATTCAGTTCTACACATGGTAGCAACACATAGAGAAATTAAAATACCTTATTTTAGGGACATATTTTCACATCATAAAGTAACACCACAAAACTTAGACACTTGACAGAGAATTTTAGAAATAATCTTAATGTGCTTTAACCCATCAGAGAACTGTCTCACTACGTATTTACAGATTTGTAACTGGAGATGTATCCATCGCTTTCACTCTCTGCAACAGAAAGCCAAGAACAGAAAGCTCATTCAAACTCACTAAAAATACAGATACTCTGTAGTCAAATCATGCCAATGCCTGCAAGTACATTACATGAAATATCACCTTTCCAGGATTATCATTTGTATGTCCACAAAAAAGTATAAGTACATACAAGTTCATGAAAGGGTCACAAATAAAATCCTGAAGCACTTAGAAAATAAAGACCAGAAACACCCCTACACCAAACTCAAATATTCAAGACAGTTCCCAGGACAGACAGAGGCAACAGAATGAGCTGGAGAACAAACACCACTGAGAACAAGGAAATCTATACTAGGGTCAACAGTACCTGAGGATCTTCTCCACTTGCAGGAGGGAGGGAGGCAGGGAGGTTTGTTCCCGCAGCCTATGAATGAACTCTGGTCAGCCAGAGAGTCATGAGGCAGTTGGACTAGATGATCATTGCAAGTCCCTGCCATCTAGAACTATTCCATGGTATGTTAGTCTTTTGTTCATGTAGAAGATAACTCTTCATTTTTTCCTACAGGAAGTAAATGCACCTATCTAAAGCTCTACAGTTCACATTCATATTCCACAGACTTAACCACAAAGCTGAGCAATTTCAGCATTGTGTATTTGTTTTGAGAATAAATATAACTAGAGAAGTACAATCTGTTTACTTCTCAGGACCGATTAGCCTGACATTTCTTAGTATTGCTAAGTATCCATGCATAAAACTAACATTTACCAAAATTATTCTAAAACCAAATGATTGCCCCTTTAGCTTTCAAATTCTTTTCCATAGCATGTTCCAACTGCTACTCCCACCCCAGGCACATACTGCCAGTCTGAAGAAATGCACAAAATACCCACTCCAATTGTCTCTCTCATAAAAAAAAGCACAAGCAGTCTCTGCATGCATGTCTTTTCTGGAGAAGAGTATTTCCTGTAACCAAGGAACACAGAAGAACAGGATGTTCATAGGGAATTTCTCCTAAAAAAAAATTCCACTATTTAGGAAGACACAGAGCCATCACATATATTTGCATTTTCTAAATAATACAGTCAGTCCTCTGTCACTTTGTGCTTCCCATATTGCAGCTTCACTACTGCGCGTCGTGATTTTTCCGCGATTGAGAAGGTCCATTTCACGACTGTGCCTGAGCAAACTGACAGTCTTGAATATTCAAATTAGACAGTCATGAATATTCAAAGCAACCCCCATGCCACACCACACAGACTACAGGTGCACTGCTCTGCTCATGCCATGTCCACCTCACTGTGCTGTGATCGAGGCGGCCGCAGCAGTTTCACTGGCGCTGCTCTCGCGTCATGCATGGCACCGCCCTGCCCCAGTCTGGGGCAACTGGGGCTAAATTTACATATTCATCTGCTGCCATTCTACACAGACAGAGAGCTTTGCAGAGGGGTGACAAGACTCGTGGTTCCATGGTATTGAGTTGGACTAGGTGATCCTTGTGGGTCCCTTCCAACTCATAGTATTCTGTGATTCTGTGTGATTCTGTGTATTCAAGGGCCGACTGTATAACTTACCTTAGAGTTTGAGGAGAAAGCAAAACATTTTATTGGACTAAAACATTTGATAATTAATAGATCTAATTAATAGATTTTCCCTCGTGTGTCCCTATTAGCAATATCCCCTTGTTCACCAAATAGGTTGCTAGGTTAAATGGAAATTTCTCATAAATGTTCAACCTGCCAACTCCGCAGCACTACTTTTTCTCTACAATTACATTCCACAGAAAAATACATACTTTGTTTCACCATTTAATTTCTATTATAGTGGCAGCAAGGACATATTAATTACAAATTCACATTGCAACTATGAAATTCAAGCTCTTCCACTCTTCCACAGACAAATGTGTTCTTTACAAGGTGTGTAAAACATTTTTAAACAGTTTTACAAACAGTTAGTACTAGAACAAACAGCTCTGTAATGGCTTTTTAAAAAGAAAAGCAACAGTTTCACAGTCATTGTGCAGCTTTCCTTGGGCACTGGGAAGTTTGAGTCAGCCCAAAAAACCAGAAACAAATGCTAATTACTGAAGTACTCCTGAAACTAGGTGTTTCCTCAGAAAAGTGTAACCATTTTGTTTATTATACAATCTCTTCCTCTGCTTATTATCTCATTATGCCACCTGTCAAACAGACTTAAAAAAGGTCACTAAGCCACGGAACACTCTTCCATACCTGTACAGTAACTAGCAGCTCACGACAAGTAATTTCAGATTAAGGTACAAGTCCCACAGTAGTATATGATACATATAGAAAAATGAAAAATATAAACAAATATCTCATTAACATTATCACGATAAAAGAAACAATTACGAACAGATGTGATTGCTGACAGAAGACCAAGAAATTTTCTGAATTTTTAGTGAAGGGAAAGCAGACAGCAAAGAGATAGGTTGGACTCGATGATCACTAAGGTCTTTTCCAACCTTACTGATTCTGTGATTCTGTGATTCTGTGAGAAGTGAATTAGGCCCTGAATACAAATTTCTAAGATTTTTCTCTGTAGTACTATTAGAAGATCCTGCAAGTCTTTCTCATGTCAGCAACCCCTCTTAATCTTTTTAATGTCTGTTAATGAAACCAATTCCTTAAACTTGGTTTAACAAAGTAGGAAACAAAGAAACATCAGAAGAAACACCAAGAGAAAAAAAGATAGGAAGAGGGAAACTCATTGTATGCAAACTACAGGTAAGTTAACTTAAAATTTATATATATTGTTCCTTGGTATAAGAAACAAAAGATTTTTGGGTGCTATAGCTAGGGAGTTAGATTGATGCCACTGCTGTTGCATCAGAAAGTATCTTACAACTAAAACAAAAATGTTGCTGTCAAGAGAAAAAAAAATTACAAAAAAAAGACATTAATTTCCAATTCTCCTGTTGAAGATCTTGCAGTGCAGTCTTTAAGAATTCTTTTAACGATTTTTCTGCAATAAGTCACTATTTTCACAGTCAAATTTGACATCGAAGAGGAAGCTGAAAAAGAAATTGATGCCCTGATACAACAGCAGCTTCCACATGGGGTCAAGCATAAATATTCTCACGTGCATGGCTTTGAATTGTCTAAAAGTTACAGAATGAGATATGGCCATGTTTAGCAATGAATATATTTTTAATAAATTCCTTTTGCAGCTGATGTTTGTACATACCCCAAACAGCCTTTGAAATGACAAAAGAAGTGAAAGAACCTGGCCTAGGAAGGATGTTCAATCTCCATCATCTTCAATGGAAATCATTAAGGGTTCTTATCCTGTAACACCTCTAAACACATCCAGCAGTCAATAATAGTTCTGATGGAGACATGTGAGTAGCACATAGTCCTCATCTTCTTCTGACTGACATATTCATTGTGCTACAAAAATTCAACCCACATCACCAAAAGAATTTCAAAACATCTCATCTTTGCTTTGTCCAGCATGGTCTCAGAGAGCCAGTTCTCAGTGTCATACAGTTGTAATAGTAGATTCCTGTAAAACGGACACAACCAGTCAGCTGCAAGTAGGATGATTTTGGATGTTTTTGCAAATTAGTAAAGCAGCTTTGAACACAAATAGATTTTATCAGAGTACTCTAGGAACTAATTTGTAAATGCAAAACCAAAGTATATTTAATGACTACCCCGAATACCTTGAATACCACAGTACCGTGGGTCTTGCCTTCAACCCACGTAGCCCTCCATCAGCGTAGAGTGGCAGCTCATTAATACACAATTTTTTCCCCTGTCACCCCACTCCCTCAGCTCTGGAGAGGCCATGGGACATTCTCAGAAGTTCCTCGCACGCTCAGGGGAGGAAAGCGAGTCTCCCCTGCCTCGTGCCCGGGAATCATGACGAAGGGGTCGTTGAGCCCATGCCGCCTCCCAGGCAAGTCCTGGGCTTTGGTCACCACCACTGTGGGAGCTGCAGCAGGCGGAGGAGGCACCACACGGCTGTATGTACTTATGAGCCCTCCCCATAACTGTGTTCCCTCCCAGTAAAGCTCCCACTGCTATCCAACTCACATGTTTCAATGCCATGTGCCTCCAGATAAAGTGCATCGCAACCTCGCCATTGCGACCCCGGCGTTTTGCGATATAAATTTCCCGCAGTCCTGTTTCAAGCATATGCGAGATCTCCTGGTTGGGGCATGCACAGTGATTCTGCATTGCCAAGGGGCGGTGCCGGCTCTCCCTTTGGAGCAGGATTGGGGCGGTCCCGCAGGGAGGGTGCGCGGTTACTGTGGCTCGCCGGGGGCTGTGGGACAGGGACGGCCACTGTAGAAGTCAGAGCAGGGCCCTGTGCGGCGTGAGGCGCCAGGTGGGGATGAGTCCTCCACCTGCCTACGCTTAATTAATCTAAGTCCCTGAGTGTCGCTCACCTGCTCGTGTGTGCGGAGCACCTGCAACCTGCGAGTGGGCAGTGGTTGTGTGCGTGCATCTGTGTTATTGTTTCCCTGGCTACGGGCGGGGAAAGGAAGTGCCCCAGGAAAAGTGGGGTTGGCCACAGCATGTCAGCAGGACATGCTCATTCCGCTGCTGCAGCCCGCCCGTGGGGCCGGGACACAGTGCCAGGATGCAGTGCTGGGAAACGGTGCCAGGACGCGGGACACGGACATGGCCGGGATGAGCATGGGGGCTGGGGAGGGGCCGAGGGAGCAGCAGCGCGGGGTTTTCGCTGCCGGTGGCAGATGCGGAAGCAACAGTGTGGCTGAAGTCTAGGGATTCTCGGGGGGGGTCCCCCGAGGCAGACAGGGCACAGAAATGCTTCTCTTTCCTCCCGTATGCTGCAAGAGCCCGTGGGGAGGAGTCGAAGAGGCTCCCCAGCACTCCTGATTGGCTGGGGGTGGAGCAACGGGCATGGCCTGTGTGCATATTAATGACCTGCACGTATTTGCGAGTTTGACGTTTTGCGAGGCCTGTGGGCTGTCCTGTTCCTTGCGAAGGACAGGGTATAACTGTACATTTAGATCCTGTTGAGAGAGCTGGCAGATGAACTCATTAAGCCTCTCTAGATCATCTATCAGAGGTCTTGGCTTACTGGGGAGGTCCCAAAAGATTGGAAGTTGGCCAATGGACACCTATCCATAAGAAGGGTAGGAAAGAGAACCCAGGAAATTATAGACCTGTCAGCCTGGCCCCGGGGTCAGGCAAAATTATGAAGCAAATCATCTTAAGGAAAATTATGTTGCACCTCCAGGAGGATAAGGAGATCAGACCTAGTCAGCATGGCTTCAGGAAAGGAAGGCCCTGCCTAACTAATCTCATTTACTTCTATGNTCAGTAGGACTAGGGAAGTGATTCTCCCCCTGTACTCGGCACTGGTTAGACCACATCTTGAATATTGTGTACAGTTCTGGGCTCCTCAGTTTAAGAGGGATGTTAAGATCCTTGAGTGTGTCCAGAGAAGGTCAACGAGGATGGTGAAGGGGCTGGAAAATAAGCCCTATGAGGAACGACTGAGAGAGCTGGGTTTGTTTAGTCTGGAGAAGAGGAGGCTGGAGAAGAGGGGAGACCTTATCACTCTCTACAACTACCTGAAAGGGAGTTGTAGACAGGCTGGGGTTGGTCTCTTCTCTCCGGCTACCAGTGACAGAATGAGAGGACATAAATTGCATCAGGGGAGACTTAGACTTGGCATTGGGTGGAACTTTTTCACAGAGATGGTGATCTCTCACTGGAATGGGCTGCCCAAGGAGGTCATGGAGTCACTGTCCCTAGAGGTGTTTAAAAAAAGTTTGGATGATGTACTTAGCAGCATGACCTAGATATTAGGGTAGTGTGTTATTGGTGGAATGGTGTGTTAGTAGCAGGATGACAACAGGTTAGGTAACAGGTTAGGTAATAGGTGATAGGTGATAGGTTGGACTTGATGATCTCTATGGTCTTTTCCGACCTTATTAATTCTGTGGTTCTGTGAATATGATTAAAACTGATACTTTGTATGCATTCACTCCTGATTGATGTGTTACCCAAAGGATAAAGTAGTCCAAGTACAAATGTTTGCAGTCTGAAATAGTTTCCTTCTGACCTTATTACATCAAGATACCATAAATTTACTGCTCTAAATACTCTACATATATGATATGCTACTTGATACCTTCAAAGAATTTTTTTTTAACCAGAGGAAAATAAGCTTACAGCAGGGTGTAAACACCGTAGGAGAGAGGCAGTGATAAAATATTTTTTGCCTGATTGAATGTTGAATGGCTGCTGAAAATCAGCAAAACCAGCAGCCATGAGGAAACTGTCTCTGTGTCCTCTGCCAGTAAAAAGTGTCCTTTTGCTTTTACACCTTTCTGATCACTCCAGGCTCTCAGATCATTGGTATTAATCAATCAATCATTGATCAGTTCTCAGACTGTGACACCACATAATTTTAAGGTTTACAAATTGGGCAAATTCTGAGCTGATACAATCCACAATTAGGTAATACAGTGATACCTCCCCAAAGTATTTGATCTCCCCAAAGTCTCCCAAACTCTCAAATTCGCAAACACACACGGGTCATTAATATGCATATAAGCCATGCCCATCGCTCCAACCCCAGCCAATCAGGACCACTGGGGAGCATTTTCCACTCCTCCTCACGGGCTCTACCAGCACAGGGGAGCAAAGGGAAGCATTTTTGGGCCCTCTCTGCTGGGGAGACTCTCGGAAAATTCCTTGGCTGCTCTTCGGCCAAGCTGTGGCTTCCGCAGCTGCCGCTGGGCTGCTGCCACTGCTCATACTTGCACTGCCTCTACGGTGGGGAAGGGGTGTTCCGGGGCTCTGGTCAGCACTTGTGAAACCTGGGAAACCTTAACTTTGTAACACTGCAACACCTGGGGTCCCTTATGGTGGGGGGTGGCATCGGTGTCAGAGTTTCTTTCCCTTTAACATCCACCGATCCCGGGAGCAGGAGCGCTGGCTGTACGGAGCCATCAGAGAACTGCTTCCCCCTGCTGCAGTGGGGGGAGGGCATGGGGGAACAGAAGCCTCCTCCTGATGCAACAGCTGCGGTGGCAGTGTGGGCACATCCTATCACTGCCCCGTGATAAGACATGCGCCCTGTGATAGGCCCCAGCACCACCACCACAAGCCCAGGCCCACTTTCCCCAGGGCTACATTATCACCAGGTGCACTGGGCGCACCTTGCTAGGCAACCTCTCTCAGTGCTTAATTTTCCTCACATGTGAATGGATATTTCTCCTTAAGATCAAGCCTCTTATCTTGATTAATGAACAAGGTTTCTCACCTTCTAGTCAAGCACCTCAGTGAAAAGCCTAGATCTGTTTACTCGATTGTCTCCTTGTCTGTAACAGAAGGCTGACACTAGGTTCTTCCCTCCTGAAGCATCTTCTCCAGGTTAACAAGTTCCATTCCCTCATCTTCTCCTCAAAGGATTTACACTTCACACATCAACTGTTTTGGTGGCTCTTCACTGAATATATCCCAGTCATTCAATGTCTACCTTGAACAAGGCTGTGAGGAGGAGACAAGGTGGTGCCTAAAGCTCAACACAATATTCCAGGCAGGATCTGACAAGTGCTGACAAAAAGGGGACTGAAACACTTCCATTATTGTTCCGTCTAGCATATCCCAGGAAGCTATCAACTTTTACTACTGCCAGGGGATGTTGCAAGACCCTGGATTTGCAACTGAACTTAAAACAAATTCAATTACATCTTGACAACCTCTGATGAGAAGTCTGACACAGTTCCACAGAGAGGCGCTCTCTTTCATACATGATTGTAACACTGTCCATGACTTGACTTCCTAGGTACTACTGCAAAAACAATCCCTATTGCAAAAATTTAATTAAAATTTCTTCTTATCTTCATGGTATAACTGAAACAGACAAGAGATCTTCTCAGTTCAACTTACATAACCACCCATGAAGTGGTGGAGAATAGTTTAACTTGATGATTAAGGACAAAGGGAGAAATCACAGGCAATAAAAATCCTTCGGTCACCACAGAGCAATCTGTCTTGTTTTTTCTACAGCAATGGAGAAGTAATTCTACTGTTCATGAGACTGAGGAAAATGAGATTGTAGAAATTTGATTCTTGCTCTGACAGGTATTTGATTGGGGAGATTATAGGCTCTAAAATGTTTGGAATAGAGATTGTACTTGGGCATTGCCTATGTTTAGGGAATACATTCACCAGACAGACAGTAAACATTACAGTAGAAGAAAATCTCAGCTAAATAGAATAATAATTTAAACAGTAGAGATGCCCATCTTAAATTTTGTCAAAAATGCAATTGCTCACTGACATGTTAGAGGTTAAGTTCTTTTGCTTGAACTGTTCTTGACATATTTTAATGTTAATTGGTTTGGGGAAGATGCCAGGCAATCCAAAACATTTGCTGCAAAACAAATGTGAAGGAAATATAGCTCAGGGTGCAGAGTCTCACAATTCATTTATAATTGCCAAGTACAAGCGCCATTCTCTACAGAAAATGACAGAATCAGATGAAGGAAAAAAGAAATAATTTTAAGAAGTGGTAAGTAACAAGCAACTCTGCCACAGGATTTACTTCCTGTACATTAAGCAGCAATAAAATATTAATTTCACTATAGTAAAAATGCTGACTATAAACTCCAGCAAGGTCTCAGCAGAAATACAAAGCAGTTACAGTCAGCAGGATCTTTTCTTTACACAAATTGCCATTTATGGCTAGCCAAAAAAAAAATAAATTCAAGAAGGCAAAAGCAATGGAAACTGAGTTATGAAGAAATCCCTCACAGACAAGGCAATAAAAATTGTCACATCCCACATACTCACTGTCTTAGTTTAGAATGAGATTCTGGCATTCTACCTCCCCTTCCCAACCAATTTCAATGAAATAATTTCTTTCCTCAAAGGAAAGAGAAGGGAAAGGGAAAAAAAGGTCTTTATTAACTAAAACACAGAAAATTATAACTCAAAAACCTGCTCCAGAGAGCTGAGGAACAACCAGGAATAAACCTAGAGGGCAGTTAACAGTCCAAATGTCCAACAATGGCGACTCGCTCAACCTCTTCCCTCCCAGATCAGAGGTGGGGGCGGGGAAGGAGAAACAGGAAACAAGCTCTCACCCAAATGTGAAGCCTTCCAAGTAGATGATCGAGATTTTTTACAGTTCAAATATTTCTGTGGAAAGAGTACAGTTCTTCAAATTCTCCAGGCAATGTCGAAAAAAACTAAGAGCTGCACGGGTCACCCCGTCACCCCACCATTTCCTCACCACCATGCTGCCGCATCACCACAGTGCTGGAATCGTCCACTACAATAGAATACAGGGGGAGTCGGCAGACAGCACAGAGCAATATGGAACACAGAAATACATTCACCACATGCATATTACAATGCCAACCTATGACACTCACTCAAAGAACTGACCTCAGCTGCTCATTCCCCATGACATAGCTGCAAATGCTAAGCAAGAAAAGCAGAACTACAGATCACCTCTTCCAGTACACCTCTGGTAAGCCACGACTGTTGGTGAACAATGGAGAGTGGCTTACCGAGTTCATTTGCCATCTCTTTCATCACCTGAGGATGGATCTCGTCAGGTCCAAGCCACTCAGCAAATCTCTAACTACTTCCCCGTGGATTGCAGGGGGGATAAACTGCACCTCTACACCTTCCTCCACTTCAGAAGTCCAGTTGTCCTGTAAGCAATCTGTCTTACTGTTAAAAACAGAGGCAAAGAAGGTATGAAGTATTTCTGCCTTTTCCTCATCTCTGGATACTATATTCCCCTCTGCATCCAATAAGGAGTGAAGGTGGTTGAAGCCTCTCTTTTTACTGTTGATGTACTTATGGAAACATTTCTTGTTGTCCTTAACAGAAACAGCTAGGTTGAGTTCCATCTGGGCTTTTGCCTCTCTAGTTTTTCTCCTGCAGGACTTGACGACTTCCTCAAACACACTCTGACTTATGTTCTCTTTTTTCCAAAGGCTGTACATCCTCCTTTTTTCCCCTAGTTCTTTCAGGAACTCCTTGCTCATCCAGGCCGGCCTCTACCTCTCCGACTCATCTTTGGCACACTGGGACTGCCTGTCCCTGTACCTTCAGGAGCTCATTCTTAAAGTAGGTCCAGTCTTCCTGGAACCCATTGTCACTAAGGGTCGTTTCCCATGGTACCCTCCCAATTAAATCCTGGTGAATGGTGCCACATCCAGCTCGTGGCCAGTCACTAGTGGAGTCCCACAGGGATCAGTGTTAGGACTGGCACTGTTCAATATATTTATGGATGATATGGATGAGGGAATTGAGTCCACCAATGCAAGTTTGCGGATGATACCAAGCTGGGGGCAAATGTTGAACTTCCAGAGGGTAGGAGGAGCCTTCAGAGGGACCTTGATAGGCTAGAGAAATGGGCAGATTCAAATAATAATATGAGATTTAACAAGTCCAAATCCCGTGTTCTTCACTTCAGACACAACAACCCCATGCATCGTTATCACCTGGGGGATGACTGGCTGGAAAGTGGTGAAATGGAGAGGGATTTAGGAGTAATGATTGACAGAAAACTTAATAGGAGCCAGCAGTGTGCCCAGGTGGCTAAGAGGGCCAATGGCATCCTGGTCTGCATTAGGAACAGTGTGGTCAGTCGGACTAAGGAAGTTATTCTTCCCCTGTACTCGGCACTGGTCAGACCACATCTTGAGTACTATGTCCAGTTCTGGGCTCCCCAGTTTAAGAAGGATGTGGAACTACTTGAGAGAGTCCAGAGAAGGGTAAGAAGAATGGTGAAAGGACTGGAGAACACGCCCTATGGGGAGCAACTACGGGAGCTGAGGTTGTTCAGCCTGGAGAAGAGGAGACTCAGAGGTGACCTCATTGCTGTCTACAACTACCTGAAGGGAGGTTGCAGTCAGGAGGATGTAAATCTCTTCTCTCAGGCTGCCAACACCATAACATGAGGACATGACCTCAAGCTATTTAGACTGGTTGTTAGGAAGAGGTTTTCCACAGAGAGAGTGATCTCTCATTGGAATAGTCTGCCCAGGGAGGAAGTGGAGTCACCATCCCTGGAGGTGTTTAAGAAAATGCTGAATGAGGAGCTCAGTGACATGGTCTAGATGAATGGGAGGCTCGGACTGATCGAGCATGATGCCCATGGCTCCAGGGTTGTGGGTAATATCCCTCAGTGGGCATTTGCTTGGGAGTTGGACTAGATGATCCTTGTGGGTCCCTTCCAGCTTGGAATAACCTGTGAACCATCTCATCTCTTTTGTCAGGATCCAGCAATGTTCCTATAGCTTCACACATTCAACAGACCAACAGGGCCACTATTTCCAAAGGAAAGGACCTTTGTACCCCATGGGCTGTTGTAACACATCTTGTATTTGTTCTGTAGCCAGCAGGATTTCACTCCTCAGGGCACATTGAACCAACAGGTCTGCAATTCCAGAACACCTTCTTACACCAGACAACCATGTCTTACATGATGAAAAGGCTCCACATCCCAATATGAAGTGATGGGTGAGACTTAGAATCACCAAGTAGTCTGGATGCCCAATTTTCAGTCATTCTTATTAGAACTGTGTGCATTTTTCTGTTTAAGAGTCTTACAAACTGATGAAAAGTAAAAAAAAAAAAAAATCTTCGAGTATAACTACACAGACATGGAGGTTAGCCAAGAAAATTTCTCGGTCTGGACAGAGACTTGCCTCCCAGACCCATTAAGAACACACAAGAACATGGAGTCCACTATGCACTCCTTGTGTAATGCAGAATTTTGGTTCTGGACAGTCTTTGCACTTGTTCTTTTGTCCTTTCTAAAAGCCAGCAAAAATGCACTTTTCCTTCAAAAATGCAATGGGTAAAATGCTTCCAAAGCTATAACAGGCAGCAAAAACGGAAAAGGAATGGAGGAGGATGAGAGTCCCTCTGTAGTACTTTTGAGTAACAGCTAAACTAAATCTCTGTGCCCAATGAGGAATCAATATATTGACTCAAAGAAGGTTCTGGTCAAAAAGAGAAAAAATATCTCATTTGTGCCATGTGCAGGAGTGAGGAGAAACGGCCCAAGCAATTTAGCCCTTCAGAATGAAGCAGTGAAACAGACATAATCAACTGCAAAATATCATATTTCTCTTTCAGAATAACTAAGAGGTTACACAAACTATCGATCTCTCTACCATTTATAAAATAAACCAGCTATTTATCCAAATGCAAAAGCTCAAATGTTAACACAATCCACTGTTTAGCAGGTAAAGGAAATAGGAAGATAACAGAGAATGCAAACAGAAATGAATGGCTTTACTTAAATTAAAAATACATGAGGACCCAAAAAACTCCAAAGAAACAAACAAAGTAAAACAAAACAAACAAACAAAAAAACCCCACAAGGAAATTCTTCCACATATCTAAAATTAAAAAAAAAATAGTCTAGATTTTCCAGTACAAGTACCTTATAGTAAACATTTGCTGAACTAATTTTCTGTTCATAGAATTCTTATATTTCTTTGAAAGCTAAAATTAATCATTAAAGTTACAAATTTTGTATTCTCTGAAGTTATTTCTACCTTTAAAAATCAGTGTAATTTCTAAACTATGAGATTAAATTTAATCTTGTGACAAAAAAAAATTGCCAAGTAAAGAATTTTACACAGAACCTTTAACATCATGCCACCTGTTTTAAAAAAAAAAAAGTTTATTTAAGAAATTGTAATTATGACTTTCTAAAGCCCAGTGCAGGTAATATTTTTGTAATTTATTCTTTATATATTAACAATTAAGTACTAGTACTTGTCATTATAATGAAATGGTATCTAAACATTGTAAAAAAATCATCCTTATCACAGAAAAAACAAATTAAAATACAGCTTACTTCATGAGGCTGCTACTTAAAAGCTATTATGAACCACTGCAAATTCGTCAATGCTATTAATTCCTCCTGCCCCTCAATACAGCAGAGATTCAACTGATCTTCCTTCCAGAACCACATAGTCAGAAAAGGCATTTACGTTTTTACAGAGAACTACCCCAATGGCCAAATCAAGAAAATACTGGCTTGCTCAGCCAATGTGCACTACCACCCATTTCAGACTGGTTTGCAGGACTTGCTTTGAAATGTTAAGCAAGTTTACATGTGAGATCCAGCTACTAAATATGATCATTATTTGGCGATTTTTTAAAATAAAAAAATCAATTATGTGTATCAAACAGAACAAATCTTCCTCTAGTGGAGACGTAAACACGATTTGTCAGAAGGGAGTTGGAAAACAAATACATGTTTCATTACTTTCTCTTTTCTGGATGTAGCTGTTACACAGCTGCTACAGAAGCTTGTAAAAGAATTAGCAAGTCTTATATACTTGAAGACATATAGATATATTGTATTACAAGAATATATGTCTCTGTGCCCTGCCAAGTGAGACTGAACAATTGGGTTTGCCCAGATGTTGCCAAGATTGTAAATGTTTCACAAAACCATGCTACAAAACCAGAGAGCAACATTTCTAGAATTACGTGGATACAGCTGCTTCAGATAGATCACAGAATCACAGAATCACAGAATATTATGAGTTGGAAGGGACCCACAAGGATCATCTAGTCCAACTCACCGCCTAACACCCGTACAGAGTCTGAGAGCACATCCCAGAGCATAACACCACCTAGATCCCTCACAGTCTAGCAGGCCACTCCGAGCCGGAAGGGGTCCAGGGTCATCCAGCCCTACACCCCCCAGCTAGACCATGTCACTAAGCTCCTCGTCCAGTCTTCTCTTAAACACCTCCAGGGATGGCGACTCCACCACCTCCCTGGGCAGCCCATTCCAATATGCAATTACTCTCTCTGTGAAAAACCACTTCCTAACATTAAGATTGAACCTCCCCTGGCGTAGCTTGAGGCCGTGCCCTCTCGTTCTGGTGTCATCAGCCTGGAAGAAGAGGTCTACACCCATCTGACTGCAACCTCCCCGCAGGTAGTTGTAAACAGCAATGAGGTCACCTCTGAGCCTCCTCTTTTCCAGACTGAACAGTCCCAGTTCCTGTAGTCGCTCCT